>JADBJO010000464.1:157500-160000 GCA_016801955.1 Conus betulinus | reverse complement strand
GTCTGTGTCATTTAAAACAAATGTGTACATAAGTGTATTATTCTGGTTATGCTGAAGATAGGATTATTCAGGAAAAGCAAAATTGATGCAGACAGATGGACCAAGAAAAGCAGTTTCAGAACATGTAAAATTCAGTAGGAAAAAAAGAGACCTTATTTTGGGAAAATTAATGTTTTCGTTTCTATCAGTGTTTTAAACTTTCGATTGTTATCATTACTGTCAGTGTCTTCATTATTGTTATCATTGCTGTTATTGATCAGTAAGAATGTACCATAATCCAGGATAATCTTGCCACTCATGGATTTGGCACTTTGGCAGAAAGGAAAGGAAAACTGTCATATTGTGGGGTCTACCCCGAGTTGATCCATGTGGGCACTAAAAGAGGAAAAGTACAAGTTCACAACTCATAGCTCAAGGTGTAACTCATAGCTTCAGGTACCAGTCATTGAGGTGATCTGAGTTCCCTACATATGTACACACTAATGTTTGTTTGCCGACATGTGCCATGCACATAGGCTTGTACACATGCAAGCACTATTACATACACACACAAACATGTGTGCACACATGCACACCCGCATATGCATAATGCTCACACAAGTACACACACACAAGTACACACACACACACACACACACACACACACACACATTCGAACACACACACACACATACAAACACACACACACACACACACATACATACATACAAACACACACACACACACACACACACACACACACACACACACACACACACACACACACACACACACATAACACACACACACTTACATACAAACACACACACACACACACACACACACACACACACACATACATACATACACACACACTCACACACACACACACACACACACACACACACACACACACACACACACAGAACTGTAAATGAGCAATACACCAGATCAGAGTGACTGAAGAACTAAATATTTATGTGTTTGTTCCCAAGAATGCTGATCTGAGCCAGGAGGCAAGACTGACGCGTTCCCTCCAAGATGAGTTGGACATCGTCAGGGAAAAGGTGAGTGCCTGGGAGGTAAAATCCTGTTGGTAGCATCAGTGTCATCAGAAAGAATCGTTGTTTGCAGATCAGCTGACATATGCCATCACATCGTCTTAGCCATGAGGTCACTGTGCACGGGTGTGAAATGTTTTAAGACGGAAAGGAGCTGGAGTTGGGACTGATGGATGAGACAGTGCACTTGTCTATGCACATTACTCACAATGCTGGTCAGGCCCAGAGGCAGCAATAAATCGCAGACAATCTCCAACATGTTAAACAATATCTGTTTTCTGCCCTTTACTTTTGTGCCTGCTACCATTTTTATGTTCTTTAGTTTTGTGCTTTGTCTTCAGCTGTATTTCTCCTGTTGTGTAATGATGAAAGGGCAGTCTCAGGTAATGCCAAAACTTTAAGACAGTGAGCTGATAAGCACCCCAAGATCATACTGTGTGTTGTTTTCAACCACTGAAATCCAAGGCTGAGAGGAAGAGTTAACAGGCAGGCTTCAGAGCAGGTCACAGGATAGTGGAATAAATATTCATTTTCAGGGTCTTTTGGATGATACTTACCTACTAGAATCAACACCTGTAAGACTCTTACTGAGTGTTCCTCCAGAGGAGAGCTTGACTGAATACATTTTTGTTTTGTTTTGGGCATCATGTGCTTATGTTGTTTTTCTGAGTGCAGCCTTTGAAATAAATTCATATCCCAAACTCAAAATCATGTGTCCTTCAGGCCAGCAAAGTGGACATGTACGAGAAAGAGATCATCCGCTATAAGGAGCGGCTGAATGAACTGGAGTTTTACAAGGCCAGAACAGAGGTGAGGAACCGGCAGTCCATTTATTTTTATTATGATTTTTTTTTAAAAATCTCACAATTAATCATTGTTTTAGCACATAGAAGTTAAACTATAACATGATGGAACAGACTGACTAACATTCAGATCAGGTGAGTTAGCTGTCTTTTGTTTTTCATCTACATTTTCTTACACACCCAAGAAACCTCCCAGTGAAAACTCACCTCTCTTTATAGACAAACTTTTCTGAAATATTTTTGTGAAATATTTTTCTTTTAGCAATGCAGGATTCACTGCCCAGTGAAGACTCTCTTCCTTTATCCCTTTCAGTGCTGTAGGTGTCCAGCTGGCGAGAGTGTAGCATGAGACAGTAGTTATCAGTCAGCACTGACATAGCAGATGACAGTTGTCACCAGCTGGCAAAAGACACATGCAAGTGAACAAACTTCCTTTCATCTGTGTATGTGTCAATTGTTTGGATTCATCTTTTGGAGGTGTGTGTACAGGTGTCCTATGTACTTGGGGGGGTGGGGGGGCGTTCTCAGGATTTTAACTCTTACTGTTAGCTTTAACGTGCGCTTGTGTGTGGGTGGGATGGGTGGTGGTATTTATTTCGTGTTAATATTTCCCAGCAGAACATTGGGGACATTACAGGGGGAGGAGGGGGGGGGGGG
>JADBJO010000464.1:67500-155000 GCA_016801955.1 Conus betulinus | reverse complement strand
TCAGATCACCAACCAACAGTCACATGTACTTGCACAGGCTACATTTTTAACAGTATGCATTTTTCCAGGGAAGAGGAAGAAAAGAAAAGTTCTTTCCTTTGTTTTTCTTTCATTGAACTTGGCTGAGGAAAGATATGTAGGGCACATAGGTGGACAACGGTGAGAGTGTCACTGCACAGAAGATGGTGCAGGCCCAGCAGCCCGACTGACAATAAGGCCAGTGTTGTTTTGATGCCTGAGGGTTTGGTGCTATCATCCCACATCTATGGGCAGCTGACCTCCTCACCGCTCTCCATGAGCCCACTTCAAAGAAAGGCGCAGATCCCATCGGATGTCTGACATGGCCTGAAGACGTTGATCCATGTATTGCCACAAAGTGGGACAGGGGGCGGGGAGAATTGTGGGGATGGGGGAAGAGGGGGTAGGGAAGGATGCAGACAGGCAGTTGCTGTTATTTGGTTATTGTTATCTTTTCAGAATCATGTATTATTATACTATTCTCCTATTTCATCAACCTTTAGAAATTGAGTTTTTAATGTAGTTATCATATTAGCTTGTTTGGTTTGGTATCATGTTGGCATATAATATTCGTGATGAAAAAGAGAACTGTTGATACTGTGATTTTTCCCCCTTTGAAATGTTGCTTACAAGCCACCTAACCATTGCCGTTCTCAGGTTATTGTTTTTGTCATGCTCATTATTGTGGAAAGTTTAAAATAGATCTAGTTGCAAAAAACAAATAACGAAAATGCACTTAGCTTTGATCGCTTCTGTGTTCAGCGCGCAAGAAAGAAGGCGTTGAATGAATGAAAACGAGGCTGTTGGAAGGGAAATAATGTGCGAGTCAAAGTCGTAATGATGATAATATTACTGATAGGAATACTAATAATGGTCAAAATATTATATATAAAAAAAAAAAAGACAAGATTACTACCAGTCTTGGTGTCAATAAGTAGGTATGGGAAAGGAGAGTGGGTTAGAGGATTCTTAAACAGCAGGGTTGCCGTGGCAACAATCCCGGAGGCTAAGGCGATGGTGAAGTGTGTGTGCGTGTGTGTGTGTGTGTGTGTGTTGTTGTGTGTGTGTGTGTGTGTGTGTGTGTGTGTGTGTGTGTGGATGTGTGTGTGTGTGGTGTGGTTATCAACATTTCCACAACATATGCATAGGAAAGAGGGAAGATGGAACAGGAGTACATGTTGAAGAAATAGTGAATGAAAATAAAAATAAAAGAAAACCAAATGAAGTGAGGGAAATGGAGTGGACAAGTATCTGAATAAACAATAGACTGATGTGAGAAATAGAGAGGGTGTGGTGAGAAGGGAAAGGAAGATAGCTATAAGTTATATAAGGGTAAATAGTGGGATATATGGTAGTATGTGTGTGTAGTGTGGGAAGATATTGTGGGCTGAGACTGAAGTGATGGGTTGGTACATGTACTTTAAGGTGTTGATGGTAAGAGGGTGGAGGGAAGAAGGGGATGGGTTTATATATACTGACTGGGGGGGGGGGGGGGGGGGGGGGGGGGGGGGGGGGGGGCTATACACACTCTCTCTCTCTCTCTCTCTCTCTCTCTCCCCCCCCCCCCCCCCTCTCTCTCTTCTCTCTCTCTCTCTAAATTAAGTTATTGTTTTTCTAAGTATTATCATTATTTTAATTCTACAATTATGGCCGGCAATGGGATTAGTGATAATAGGACATAATGCTTAGAAGCATAAAGGTGAAAATGACTGACGGTAATAACAATGACATCAGTGTTGTTGTAAATTAAATGTAGTGTGATGTAATGTGATGAAGAGAACAGTAAAGGTAAAGGATATGATGATAGTGATAAAGTAATAAAAAGGTTTTAAGTAATATACCCTCTTACCATCAACACCTTAAAGCGGTGGTAAGTGCAGTAACACTAGCGGAAATAAAGGCGCCAGGAAAGGAGAGGGAACGACCAGCGATAAAGGAGCTAGCATTCTATTTATTATGTGTGTGTGTGTGTGTGTGTGTGTGTGTGTGTGTGTGTGTGTGTGTGTGTGTGTGTGTGTGTGTGTGTTCCATTAGTAATGTCAGCCTTGTTCATTGGTTACCCCCGCCTCCACCCCCAGCAACCGCCATACCTACCAACACCCCTACACATCATTACTAGGGCAGAGGGAGGGGGGGGGGGGGAGTAAGTCGATTGACGTAGCAAATGGTGAGACTCGGACTCGGAGAGTGTAGGAAAAGGGAAAAGATGATAGCTGCAACCTATGTCTGAGGTAAACAGTGGGAGGTAGGGGTAGTATGGGTGTGTGTAGGTGGAGGATATTTTAGACTGGAGCTGCAGAGGTAGAATGGTACATACTACTTTTTGGACGTTGATGCCATGAGGATGGACAGTGCCCAGTTTGGCAATGAGATAAGATTCCTGCATAAGGCGTTCCAAGTTGTCACTCTTCGATTGCCAAAGTGCCCAAGACTTTGACATGGTTGATGTTGTGTTGGGCATGGTTGAAGTGTAGGGCGACTGGTTTGGGCCGGTGGTGGCGGATGTCGGCCAGGTGTTCAGAGATGCGCGTCTCAAGTGTGCGAGATGTCTCACCTACGTAGTAGATCTTACCACACAGCTGGCAGTGGATGGCATACACAATGTTGTGGCTCTGGCAGGAGAAGGTGCGTTTAATAGTGAAAGAGCCCGTGGGGCCATGTAAGATGGTGTCTGGTTTGGTGAGAGAGCAGATTTTGCAGTTGGGTTTTGAGCAGGGGAAAGTACCTGGTGGCTTAGGTGTGGATATTTTGTTCAGCTTAGAGCGCACCAGTAGGTCGTTGAGGTTTTTGTCACGTTTGAAAGTGATCATTGGTTTGGTCTCAAAGGCAGGTTTATGATTTTCTACTATGTGCCAGTTAGACTTCAGGATCCTGCAGATGGGCAGATTGTGAGGATGGAAGAGAAGGCAGGCAGGCAGGTGGTCTGTCTGTCTCTTTGGGAGGTTTAGTTTCCAGAGTAGATGTTCTGGATTTAGCTGCAGTGCGACTGAGAGCATCATTGATGACGGCACTAGGGTAGCCACGGTTGGTGAAAAAAAAAATCAGACATTTTGGTGCTTGTATAGTGAAAATCTTCTTCGCTAGAGCAGAGTCTGCGTAGGCGAAGGAATTCAGAATATGGAATGCTGTTTTTAGTGGACTGGTGGTGGGAAGATGTGTAGTCCCAGGTATGAGTGCGCATCAGTAGGTTTGTAGAAGACTGAGGTTTGAAGCAGTCCATCTTTGAGGGAGATAGTGATGTCCAGGAAGTTAACTGACTGTGAAATGGTGTAGGTCAGCTGGATGGATGGATGGAAGGTCTGAGCAAAGTTGAGGAAATTCTGGAGGTCATGTTCTGGCATGGATGTGGCTCCCAATCCATCATCTATATATATCTTTGTAGAGCTCTGGTGTTGGGCCTGTGTAAGAGGTTAGTAGGTGGTGTTCTAGGTGTCCCATGAAGAGGCAGGCATAGGATGGTCCCATTTTGGTTCCCATAGCAACACCACTGATTTGTGAGAATGTATGGTTGTTAAATTCAAAAGTATTGAGGGTGAGGACTAATTCTGCAAGTCTGACCAGTGTAGCTGTGGGAGGGTGTTGTTGGTTTGGGGGCCGTTTGTTAAGGAAGAATGCGAGGGCCTTCAGTCCATCAGCATGAGGGATGGAAGTGTAGAGAGAGACGACATCAAGTGTAAAGAGGAGGCTGGGTTGAAAAGTGGGATCTGTGTTGTATGAATTAATCATGTTGAGTGTGTGTGTAGTGTCTTTGAGGTATGTGGGGAGGCCTTGTACGATGGGTGGGAGGAGAGAGTCTAAATACTGTGAAATGTGTTCTGTAGGGCAGCTGCATGCGGATACAATGGGTCTGCCAGGTGTATTGGTTTTGTGTATTTTAGGGAGCAGGTAGAAGGTGGGTTGTTTGGTGTCTGTCATTATGAGGAGTTTGGCTGTCTTCGGTAAGTTGTTATGTTTGATTTCTTGTTTAACTGTGGTTGAGATGAGTTTCTGGTGTTGGGGGAGGGTTGATACTGTGAGTGGTGTATAGAAATTTGTGTCTGACAGTTGTCTGTGTGCTTCTTTTTGTGTACAGCTGTTTGTCCCAGACCACCACTGCACCACCCTTGTCTGCTGGTTTGATGACAATGTCTTGTCGTTGTCTCAGTGATTCAAGGGCTTTTTGTTCATCCCGTGAGAGGTTGGAATGGCGGACAGGTTTGGATTTAACTGAGAGATTTCTTTTTCTACACTTTTTGATGTAGAGTTCAACTTCAGTGGATTTGTCAAGAGGGGGCGAAGTGCTGGAGTTCGAAAAAGGTGGGTAAAAATGTCTGAGCTCTCTGGTAGAGGGGGCTTTGGCACACCGTCAAGTGCAGCCATCCATCTTAATTTTCTAAAGAATCTTTCAACATCAACGTGGTTTTGATATTTATTGGTGGTAGGCTGAATGGGAATAAATTTCAGACCTTTTGCCAGGACTGATCTTTCATCATTGGTGAGAGTCAGATTATCAGGAATGCAGCGAACAAGGTGGTGGTGTTGCTCATGGGTGATAGAGGGGTCAGTGTTGTGTGTAGGGGGGCTCAACTGGTCTGGGTTTGCCTTGTATTTGTTTTGTAGTTTTCGATAACTTGTCTTGCTTAATCTGGTGGCAGTGATTGTGGATGAGTTGGTTGTGTGTATGGATGAGCTGTCTGAGTCTTGAAGCAGTGGCTATGGGCATGATGATTGTGGTTTGTTGTTTGAAATATTGAAGAAGACGGGAGAGAGATTCCAGGGATGAATTGAGTGTTTTGATATGTGCCAACATGAGTCTACGGCTGGCTTGGAATAGAATCCTTGTAGTGGTAGTGGTGAGAGCGGTGTTATGAAGATCGGATGGGGTGTGAGAAAGTGAGAAGCCGCGAGGGGTGATTCGCAGTCGAATGCATTGTTTTAGAAAGTTGAGATGGGATGCAGATTTCGTTTTCTGAAACTGTGTTTTAGCATACCCTAGTGCAAATGGCTGGATGATAGGTGGCAGAAAATGAATGGACTGGTGGTAAAACTGGCATGTGTACGGGAGAGGAATTGGGGGGGCGGCATTATGTTCTGATTTAGGTTCTTACTGTAGAGTAGGTTGAGAGAAGAAGTAAGAGTTAAGAGGTAAGAGGTCAGGAGTGCCTGATTGCGATCGCACGTACACGACTAAAAAAAAAACGTATGTCAACCAAAATACGGATCAATGATTAACAGTATACAATGATCGAAAGACGTATACAAGATAACAATTGCACACACTGATGACGTAAACAGAAATACAAAACAACGAGGGGTAGCAGTCAGTCAGTATGAATCAAAATAGATCTAGTTGCAAAGTGAAACGACTGCAGGCGGAAATCTAAACAAATCTTAAATAAATGTCAGCGAACCGCCCAGAGAAAACGTGGACAAACGAGTCACAAGACAAACCACAACGCGTTTCAACCTCTTAGGTCTTCTTCAGGTGCAACAAACATGAAACAAATAACGAAAATGCACTTAGCTTTGATCGCTTCTGTGTTCAGCAAGAAGGCGTTGAATGAAAACGAGGCTGTTGGAAGGGAAATAATGTGCGAGTCAAAGTCGTAATGATGATAATATTACTGATAGGAATACTAATAATGGTCAAAATATTTATATATATAAAAAAATATATATATATATATATATATATATATAAAAAAGAGAGACAAGATTACTACCAGTCTTGGTGTCAATAAGTAGGTATGGGAGAAAGGAGAGTGGGTTAGAGGATTCTTAAACAGCAGGGTTGCCGTGGCAACAATCCCGGAGGCTAAGGCGATGGTGAAGTGTGTGTGTGCGTGTGTGTGTGTGTGTGTGTTGTGTAGTGTGTGTGTGTGTGTGTGTGTGTGTGTGTGTGTGTGTGTGTGTGTGGATATGTGTGTGTGTGGTTATCAACATTTCCACAACATATGCATAGGAAAGAGGGAAGATGGAACAGGAGTACATGTTGAAGAAATAGTGAATGAAAATAAAAAAAAAAAAAAGAAAACCAAATGAAGTGAGGGAAATGGAGTGGACAAGTATCTGAATAAACAATAGACTGATGTGAGAAATAGAGAGGGTGTGGTGAGAAGGGAAAGGAAGATAGCTATAAGTTATGTATAAGGTAAATAGTGGGATATATGGTAGTATGTGTGTGTAGTGGGAAGATATTGTGGGCTGAGACTGAAGTGATGGGTTGGTACATGTAACTTTAAGGTGTTGATGGTAAGAGGGTGGAGGGAAGAAGGGGATGGGTTTATATACTGGGGGGGGGGGGGGGGGGGGGGGGGGGGGGGGGGCAATTCACACCTATACACTCTCTCTCTCTCTCTCTCCCCCTCTCTCTCTTCCCCCCCCCCCCCCCCCTCTCTCTCTCTCTCTCTCTCTAAAAATAAGTTATTGTTTCTAAGTATTATCATTATTTTAATTCTACAATTATGGCCGGCAATGGGATTAGTGATAATAGGACATAATGCTTAGAAGCATAAAGGTGAAAATGACTGACGGTAATAACAATGACATCAGTGTTGTTGTAAATTAAATGTAGTGATGTAATGATGTTGATGATGAAGAGAACAGTAGTAAAGGTAATGATATGATGATAGTGATAAAGTAATAAAGGTTTTAAGTAATATACCCTTCTTACCATCAACACCTTAAAGCGGTGGTAAGTGCAGTAACACTAGCGGAAATAAAGGCGCCAGGAAAGGAGAGGGAACGACCAGCGATAAAGGAGCTAGCATTCTATTTATTATGTGTGTGTGTGTGTGTGTGTGTGTGTGTGTGTGTGTGTGTGTGTGTGTGTGTGTGTGTGTGTGTGTGTGTGTGTGTGTGTGTGTTCCATTAGTAATGTCAGCCTTGTTCATTGGTTACCCCCGCCCTCCACCCCCAGCAACCGCCATACCTACCAACACCCCTACACACATCATTACTAGGGCAGAGGGAGGGGGAGTGGGGAGTAAGTCGATTGACGTAGCAAATGGTGAGACTCGGAGAGTGTAGGAAAAGGGAAAAGATGATAGCTGCAACCTATGTCTGAGGTAAACAGTGGGAGGTAGGGTAGTATGGGTGTGTGTAGGTGGAGGAGGATATTTTAGACTGGAGCTGCAGAGGTAGAATGGTACATACTACTTTTGGACGTTGATGCCATGAGGATGGACAGTGCCCAGTTTGGCAATGAGATAAGATTCCTGCATAAGGCGTTCCAAGTTGTCACTCTTCGATTGCCAAAGTGCCAAGACTTGACATGGTTGATGTTGTGTTGGGCATGGTTGAAGTGTAGGGCGACTGGTTTGGGCCGGTGGTGGCGGATGTCGGCCAGGTGTTCAGAGATGCGCGTCTCAAGTGTGCGAGATGTCTCACCTACGTAGATCTTACCACACAGCTGGCAGTGGATGGCATACACAATGTTGTGGCTCTGGCAGGAGAAGGTGCGTTTAATAGTGAAAAGAGCCCGTGGGGCCATGTAAGATGGTGTCTGGTTTGGTGAGAGAGCAGATTTTGCAGTTGGGTTTTGAGCAGTTTTTGTCACGTTTGAAAGTGATCATTGGTTTGGTCTCAAAGGCAGGTTTATGATTTTCTACTATGTGCCAGTTAGACTTCAGGATCCTGCAGATGGGCAGATTGTGTTTCACAGTGGAATTATGTGCATGTATGCATGTGTGTGTGTGTGTGTGTGTGTGTGTGTGTGTGTGTGTGTGTGTGTGTGTGTGTGTGTGTGTGTGTGTGTGTGTGTGTGAGAGCACCTACGTGTGTGCGCATGCATGCGTGTGTGTGTGCGTGCATGCATGCATGTGTGTGTGTGTGTGTGTTTATGCGTGTGTTTGTATGTGTCTGTGTTTCACAGTGGAATTTAAAACAAATCATTTATACAATGCAGTTTTTTCTGTGTATAGGAATCTTTCCATACACATGCGATAAACACACTTTTCAGTGCTTAATTCAAAAATAAATCTTTCAAAATAGGTTTTTTGCATAGATTAACATTTCAAAGAGGATTTGTTTTAAATAAAGTGAGGTAGTGTTAGGGTTTTTTCCCTTCTTTTTAAAAATTACTTCCTGAAAGGGGGCTATGAATTTGCATAAAACTTTGAAACAGCGTTTCCTAGGCAGAATTTTGCTCAAAGGGGGACAAAGACAAGATGCCCTCTTTCAAAGAGGGCATTAACTTTAAGTGGTGCCCCCCCCCCCCCCCCCCCCCCCACCCCCCCCTCTTCAAGCAAGGGAAAGAACAGGCTTCCTTGCTGCAAAGACCTAATGCAGGTCAGCCATGCTATTCACAGCTATTCACAGCAGACAGCTGTTCAATGCTACTCCCAGCAGACAGCTGTTCAGTGCTACTCACAGCAGACAGCTGTTCAGTGCTACTCCCAGCAGACAGCTGTTCAATACTACTCACAGCAGACAGCTGTTCAGTGCTACTCACAGCAGACAGCTGTTCAGTGCTACTCACAGCAGACAGCTGTTCAATGCTACTCACAGCAGACAGCTGTTCAGGTATTATCTGGTATTCATGCAGGATACAAGTAGAAGTTTTGACCAAGAAGCAAGGAGGCAGGTGTGTGTGTGTGTGTGTGTGTGTGTGTGTGTGTGTGTGTGTGTGTGTGTGTGTGTGTTGGAATCAGCGACTGAATGTATTTAGAGTTCTGTACCAGAGCAGATTTTCGGTGTGTTTTGTTTATTTTCTTTTTTTAATGCTATTTGATCGATCAGTGCTTTCCTTGGATTGATCAGTGCTTTCCTTGGCAGCTGTCACAAGCTTGCACTGGACTGAACCCTTTTGTGAAGGAAACATGTTACTGTTCCAGGAACGTGACTGGGATCGAGAGCGCATTGAGCTCCTGACGGAGGAGAATGCCCGCCTGGAGTTTGAGAAGAAGACCAGCATGAATGAGAGCGCCAGCCTGGAGCAGGAACTGGAGGATGCTCGCGCTAAAGTGGGAAGTGAGTCGTCTCGCACAGCAGAAGTCTTCAGTCACATGGAAATGTCTTTTTTATCTTTTTTTTGCTTGTTTGTTTTTTTTGCTGTCCCAAAGTTTGCTGCAAGTCGAGTTGTTACTGTTGTAGGCTGACTCAATCAGCACTATTCTTAAATTTACTTCACAATATTTGTATCACATTTTTGTGTGGTTAGTTAATTGCATATTTCATTGATTAAACAGTACAGATCCTCTTCAAAAAGAAACTGATAAGTGGAAATAAGTCAGTTATTCTGCTGACTTCCAGGAATCCTCCATAAAAAACACGCGTACGCATGCAGGCATGCACACACGCGTGCGCACACAGGCACACACACACACACACACACACACACACACACACACGCTCACTCACACACACACACACACACACACACACACACACACACACACACACACACACACACACACACACACACGCTCACACACACACACACACACACACACACACACACACACACACACACACACACACACACACACACACACTGGAAGGATTTTCATTAACATGATTCACTGAAACGGTATCTCCCCTCCTCCTTTCCTCCAACCTGATGATGTCTTATCCAGGCTGTGCCATGCGTGGCATGTGGTATTGACAATCACTGTTGTTGTATTGTGGTAGATATGAAAGGCTCCCTGTCAGACCAACTGACCGAAACCTCCAACGCCAAAATTCTCCGCATGGAACTGAGAGAACCAGCGCCTGACGGCCAAGCTGCGAGAGATGCAGGAAGGGGCCGTCATCCACTCGGCCGAAGTCAACTTGCAGCTGGAGAAAGAGAACCAGCGTCTTGTGAAACGCATTGAAAAACTCCAGGAGTCGGTTCAGGTAAGAGGCAATAGTGCGGGATAAAGAGGTATGGATGCTCCGCAGCTTGCTGACCACTCTGTGTCCCCTCAACTGTAGGCATGATGATGATGATCGGACGTTAAGCAAAACTTTCTCCTTCCTTCCTTTTACTGGTGTGTCTCCCTTTTCTGAAATCCTCAGACAAGGATCAGCAGAATGGATGGTTATAAACACCTGTGCTTGAAATGCTGGAATTAGTGTTCCAGTGCTGGCAGGGGATGGAACTGGTCTGCACTTCAATATATTTTGTCGTGTTACACAGCATAACTGAGACTGAGTGTCCATCACGGTATTTCAGTTGGCAGTGGGGGTATTTTTAGTGGTGCTCCTCTTCTCTTTTAGTATCTGAAGATGACCAAGGAGGAGAAATCTACCCCATGTGGGATTCACAACGGGGAAGAGGAATCTTGTTTGTGTGGATGATTACGTGACAAGTACTTCATCACTGGGTCAGCCTGGTATTCCAGTCTGAGTGCTTCAGATAGATTTACCTCCCATGTCATATACAGATCAGACGACCATGTTGGACAGCAGGTGAGGTCACATACACTGGCAGAAAAAAAACACCTCTCCTTGCTGGGATTTAACACTGTGAGCTTGCCTGACCAGGGCCTGCATCTTCCCATCATGTGAGCCAGACCACGCTACAGAGTGTAGCAGAGGCTGCGTGATTCAAAGGCAGACCTAAGAAGTGGTGGATGGACATTGTACAAGCCTGAAATGTCGTTCTGTGGCACATGACTAAGGTCAGAGGACTGTGGAGATTCCTGATGGCCCAGGAGACCATCACTGCTCCCCTGTGGATGACTGCCCTTGGGGTGGTCGTAGATTGTTGATGACATGGAATGGTCCACCATATTATTTGTGGACAAATGAACATGTTGGTGTGTTTATTTTCATTTTAGTGACGTGTGCAAACTAACAATCTGATTCCTAGAGAAGAGCAGCCGGTGCTGGCTGTAGTTTGGGGGGTGTTGCTTTGTGCATTTTGTAAGTCTTTTGTTTTTCTGTTGTTTGTCATATACTTAATGAAAATAAATGTGTGTGCTTTCTTGTGTAATAACAAAACCGTTACTTTCCACTCTTTGTTGTGTTTTCATTTACATTTTTTTCTGTCTAAACGCAAGTCCTAGCTCCTGTCAAAGCCACTGCTACAGAACATGCTGGTTTATAGTAAAAAAAAAACAAATTCATATAACCACCCTACTCCCTCCCCCAGTTCCCCACCCCCTCCAAAAAGAAATTAAAAAAGCAGTAAGCTATGAGTTAGAGTTTACTCCTACTTCCCACCCTCCTTCCCCTGTTCTGTGTTGTTCAGTCCATTATGGTCTCTGGAATGTTGTCACTGTGCTGAGTTGCTCTCCCCATGAGCAACTTGAAAAAGGTTTGAATATATCTGTTTTTATTAAATGTTGCAGTCAGTTAAGTGCTGATGCCTGGCGTTGATGTAGTCACTGTGGGTGTTGGGATGTGTCCTCATGGATGCCTGGCTCCCTCTGTGCGCAGGAGATAGGCCAGAAGCTGCTGTCGGCGGAGGAGGAGCAGCAGAAGATGGAAGGGGAGCGCAGGGAACTGCAACAGGCCTTGGAGGTGGTCAAGGAGAACTCGGAGCGGCAGGTGCGAGAACTGGAGCAGGAGAACACCCACCTGACAGAGACCGTTGAGGTAGGGAAGAGACATGATTGGCAGGTGTGTGTGTGTGTGTGTGTGTGTGTGTGTGTGTGTGTGTGTGTGTGTGTGAGAGACAGAGGCAGAGAGAGAGTGCATATGTGTGTGTGTGTGTGTGTGTGTGTGTACATTCTGGGGATTATTCAGTCTATCCATGTTGACAGGCTGGGGTGTCAGGTCTCGGGGTGGAGGTCACAGAGGGAGAGGAGGTGGGTATATGGTTAACAGGGATCACCTCACCTTGTAGGCAGACCCACTGCATCGTCAGCACAGTTTTGTTTGAATTCATGTGTATTGCTGCAGGGTATGGTGTTATGTTGACCTGTACTGTATTGTAGCATAATATATATTCTATGGTATCATGTAATAACATATTGTAATGTATTTTATTGTCTTGCAATGAATCATATTGTTGTGTATTGTTTTGTGTCATATTGGATCAAATTGTATTTTATAGCACATTACATAGTATTGTTTCACAGCATATCCTCTTTTTACTGCCAGTAAGTGTTGATTATACTGTCTTGTGTCATATTGAATTGTATTGGTATTGTATTGTGTCATTTCATATTCCATATAGAAATCTCTCCTGTCCCGGGGAAAAGTGTGCCATCATTACACAGCACATAAATGCTTTTCTTTCCTCTGGGTTTTCATTTTGTTCACCATTCAAAATTAATATTTCTACACATTTTGTGGGAATTCAATCCTTTCTTTTTGCTTGTGCCATTGTTTTTATTTTGCCTTGTTGCAAAGTGAGGCAACTGCAGGCGGAATAATATAAACAAATTTTAAATGTAATTTAAATGTTGAATGAAGCGAGGCTGTCAAGAAGGAGACTGTGTGTGAGTCGAGATAATAATTATCATCATCACTACCTTGACTCACACTGTCTCCTTCTTGACAGCCTCGATTTCATTCATCCACCATCTTGTGCTGAAGTGAATGAGATAAATGATCGCTCGTTCATCTTCATTGTCCTGAGTGTTCTGTGTCTTGCCTGAAGAAGACCTAGGAGGTCGAAAACATGTCATATTTTGTCTTGAGATTCATTTGTCTACGCTTTCTTGCAGTTCACTGTCAATTACATTTGAAATTTATTTTGTCTGTCCATCTGTGCGCAAGATATCAGGCAAAAAGTAAGGTGGGTTTATTGATCACAACGTGCAGGATGGTTTGTAGGGTCATCAACTGAAAGTGTGCAATGCTGAGATCTCTGCATGCGGAACTGAACATGAAAGGCACCTGTGCATACATGTCAGATCAGCATCCCCCTCTCATTCGATTTTGTTTGCCTTTTGGCTGTGAAATGGGGAGGGGAAAAAAACAAGAGACCATGAAGAAATCCTGGTGCAGACCTTTTTACCCGTATAATTTGCCATATTTTGTACTCATATTTGGTAAAAAATACAACAATATGACAAACTGGAGAAAAAAAGATTGCAAGAAAAAAACTTCTCGAGACGAAGTTCTGGAGCGGTAATTACACTTGTGGAATGTAACCATGGTACAGGCTTTGACCAAAGAGCAACAACTCTTGCTAACTGTTGCGTGTTTGTTTCTTCAACAACATGCCCAGAAACATCAAAAAAAAAAAAAAAAAAGAAAGAAAACAAATCAAGAACTTGAAAACCTCTCATGTCCCTAATTCAGGTCAGAGGAAGCCAAGGCTGCAGAAGAAGAGGAATGGGTTTTGCCCTTCATCTCACATTTCCCGGAGACTGAACCTCAAACAGTTCATTGCCCCAATGGGCATCCCGCTGCGGGATTTCATTATTTGATCAATTCCAGGAATTGGTTATTAAAAGTTTATGTGGTGATTTGTTCAGTAGAACAGTATGTTTGTGCACTTTTGTAGGGATTTTGCTCCAAGTGAATCAGATCCTCAAATTTCTGTTTCCATCTGTCTGTCTGTCTTTCTTGTTAGTGAAACACTTTATCTGTTGAGGAATATACCAACAACAAAAAAGATGTTAAATCTATCCGAATGAAGGGGGGAAAATCATGTCAAATGGACACACATACATCAGTACACATTACAAAAACCCGTAACAAATATATGTGCAAGCACACATGCACACAAACACCCTTACAAATACAAATGCATGCATGATCAGGCTCAAAAAATTGCACACTTGCACACACACACACACATAATCTCACACACAGTGCCATACTTGCACATTTAAAGCAGTTGCTGGAATGGCTGTTTTCAGGTCTTACGAGAGCGCAACGAGAAAACTAATGATGCTCGGACCAAGGAGCTGGAGCGTGAGAACAAACGATTGACAGAGACTGTCACTACCAAGAACACACAGCTATCCAAAATGGAGTTTGAGGGACGGCAGCTGCAGCGCTCTTACTCCAAACTGAAAGAGAACGTGCACCGCATATCTGAACTGGAAAACGAGAATAGCAGCCTTGAGAAGGAGAACAGTGACCTTCACCAGAAGGTGGCCACCTTGCAGCAGACTTGTGAGAAACTGGAACACGTGGAACACGAGTTTTCAGACATGGAGGTAGAAAACCGCAACTACAGAAAACAGTGGAAGTATTGCAGGGTGCTGTGAAACGTAAAGAGAAGAACTGGAACAGCAGAACATCAACCTGACTGTGGAGAAGCAGAAACTGGAACGGACTCTGGAAAACCTGAAGGGTTCCTCCACCAAGGTGGCTGAGCTGGAGAGTGAGAAGGATCTGCTGAACAAGGAGATCCAGCAGGTCCGCAAGCTGCTGGAATCGCAGAAAGCTCAGAAAGTCAAGCAGGAGCAGCTGGAGTTTTGAACTGCTGGACCTGGACAACGAGAACCAGCGCATCCAGAAGACCCTGGAGGTGACCACCAAGCGACTGCAGCAGCTGGAGAAGGACAATGCTGACATTGAGGCTGAGAACGATCAGCTCCAGAAACAGATCGAGGCCTTCAAGATGTCCTCCAAAAGCTGGAGGATCGAGAGAAGGGAGTCTCAGGAGTTGGAAGGGGAGCTTGAGCGCATGCAAAAGGGCAAGGAGACGCTGGAGAAGGAGAGAACCGCAAGCTGCGTCAGGCTCTGGACGTGAAGGAGACCTCGCTGGCTGGACGAGGCGACGGCCAAACTGCGCTCCCTGGAGCAGGACCACAAGATGGTGAAGAGGAACCTGGATCAGATGCGCAGTATGACAGGCCGTGTGAAGGAACTGGAGAAAGAGAACAAGGACATGTTCACAGAAATGAATGCAGACCGTAAAAACTGTGGCCACCCTCAGAGAGGTGAGAATCCACTTGGATATCACCTTGTGTGTGTGTGTGTTTCCAATGTTTGGCTCTTAGGAACGGGGTAAAGGATGATTTATGTCTCTTTTTCAGACTGAAGAACATGAGTAAGGGGAATGGTATGTGCTATTTCATTGTTTGATGGACAGGACATAGCAGAGGTAAGAGAAAATCAAAGTGTAACATGAATTCATCATTTCTGATTCTTGGATGGGTGCGCCGGTGGGTTAGTCACATTTTACTGGGGGTCTATGTTTTGTCTGTTGTGTGGTGGATAACTTCTGGTCTTCTATATTGTAGTAGCTTTACATTTTGTTCTCTGTCATTTTCTACCTTTCAGCGTGCAGAAAACTTGATGCTGTTCTGCTCAGACGCTGGAACATTTCCAGGTTCCCTGATGATATTGGAAGCACAGGGCAGATCACCGGTGTCTGGAAATATCTCTGTATTGTTCGGTTCCCACTAACACTCAATTAACTGCATGATGAATCAGGTTATCATACCTAACGCAACCCTTGATTGATAAGATCTCGTAAGCTTCTGCAGTATTTCAAATGTAGCCAAATGTTGTTTGGTGACTTTTCCTCTTTCTCCCAGTTTTATCACATTGGTGGACAATCCATGTGTGGTCTATGTCATTTGCTCCATATAGATATTCACCAGTGGATATGGGTCTGCTGCTTACATCCTCTTCATATACCTTCTCTTGCCCCATAGATTGTGATTCTACTCGACTTGGCACAGTGGTTAATGTTGCTGATTAATGGAAGCATCTTTGAGAATATTGCTCAGATTTCCTGACCAACTGCAGGTGTCTGTATATCTCAATCCTTGTTGATGCAGGAATATGTTATGAAACTGAGTATAGAGTACAGCCCTGTCATTCAGTATCAAAGCAGGATGGAACTCCAGAGCATCATCTTCATCATCCTCGCCCTCATTGATCAGCATTTTAAAACTGGTGTCAAGTGTGTGGCCCTTCACGCCCTGCTGTTAGGGTCACTTCGTTTTTTATTTCCTGTATACTCTTGGTGAGTTGGCATTGAGGTCATCTGTGTTGGGGAATTCACGAGGACTGTCACTGGGGATGCTCACTCTTTCTAGCTCAGCGACTAAGTAATTATTGTCCAATAGAGAGCTTAGTAGGTGGTGTCCTGTATATGATGGATCAAACCGGGCACCAGTAAACACCACTGAAGTGACTTACCAACAGTGCAGTGTCTCCTCTGGTGGGCTGCTTCATACTGACTTGACATTGGGTTTCCCTGTGGATTGCCAGTGCTGAGGCTGTGACGGTACAAACCAAAAGCAATGCAGTGTCTCCTCTGGTGGGCTTTTTCATACTGACTTGACATTGGGTTGCCCTGTGGATTGCCAGTGCTGAGGCTGTGACAGGACAAACCAGAAGCAATGCAGTGTCTCCTCTGGTGGGCTTTTTCATACTGACTTGACATTGGGTTTCCCTGTGATTTGCCAGTGCTGAGGCTGTGACGGGACAAACCAGGATGTGATTGTGGATGGGAGTGGTTTGGGGTAATGCCTCTGGAACGGCATGGAAGATGCGACAGCAAGAAGAAAAACAAAAATTGAATGTCATCATTCTTGTTTTCTCTTTTGTTGATTCATCAACTGTCTGCCCAAAACGTTATGATGCTAACACCGAAACCTGCCGCCACAAGTGCATGCAACAGGAACATGCAAAGGTTTATTCAGGAAAATAAACACGTGTGGCTGAAAGGTATACTAAGCATTCACTCCCTATTTAAAAGATGTAACCAGGAGTACATTCGACATTAGCATGCATAGATGTATGATACATACAGGGGTATATGTGATGGTTTATATTCATTTAGAATTGTTAGCCAAGAGTGTATTTTTAAGACCGAACCAGTGGTTTGCCTGGAGAAGGTTGTGATGGATTGTACTAAAGCCTACATGCAGGAATTCATTCTGCAGGAGCTGGTGAAGGAGAAGATCCAGAGTCAGGAGCTCAGCAACCAGCTGGAGAAGCTGCACCAGGAGCTGGAACACATCGGCATCAACCGCCAGAAACTGGCCATGGTGGAACAGTCCCAGGATGAAAGGTCAGTCAGTCCGACAGGTGGAGGTGAAATGTCACAGTTCTGAGACAGCTTCCACTGCTATTGCTGGACTGACTTGTTGTTTGTCAGTGTCTCATGATTGTTGGTTAAAAAACTCAACAAACATGAAGTGCCACTCACTTGTTTTTATGAATAGATGTCACAGTTAAACTGGCTTTGTCTTTACAGAAAGGATTCAAGATTCAAACACTTCATTGTCCCTTGAAAAAGAGTGCTGAGGAAATCAGAAATGTGTCTTCCGCAGTGTGACAAACATCAGTGATTAGACAAGTTTAAACAAATTATTATATTGAGTTTAGCCATGAATATGTAGAGTTAAAGATGAAATCGACTCATTAAGGCATATTATTTTACACAGTAGTGAAACACTCAATGGAATACACTATTCTAGTGTTTAGATGACACTGGACTGATACGAAAACAAGGGAGATGAACCACCATCTGGTATTAGCAGCATGTACTGACTTAGAATTGGTCGTAATTATTTGTTTTACTTGATGATGATTATTATATTAGACAGGCAGATACCTGTAGATTTTTAAAGTAATTTTTTTTCTAGTTGACTGACGTTAATTCATGGAGCATGAAAGGTGGACAGGGGATGGTGTCAGTGTATGATTTTTTGGGATGATGAAATAGAAATTGAGTAGAGAAGACCAGTGTTATGATTATTTTATGGTGACTTTTCCAGTCGACTGAAGGCACTGGAGAACTTGATGCAGGAAACGCTGAAAGAAGAACAGTGAGATCAAGGATGAGAAGATACAGGCTCTGGAGACAAGGTGTGGCTCACACTGAATTTTTTTTCGTCTGATTTTTGTTTGTTTATTTGATTGGTTTTATTTCAAGCCCTTCTGGAAAGTAATTTGAAGTTTCTGTCAGTGGGATGGGTTCAACTTATCAAGAAGAATGAACAAATATTGAGAAATAAAGTTGATATAAGATGATACTTGGCACCAGTTTAATAGATAGTTTATTCATACATGTAAAACAGACGGACACACACACACACACACACACACACACACACACACACACACACACACACACACATGCACACACACACACACACACACACACACACACACACACACACACACACGCACACGCACACACACACACACACACTCACAGTCATGCTCACTCACTCACTCACCCACCCACCCACTTTCTTACTCCCTCACTTGCTCTCCCTAAACTTTCATATGCACTGTCTGCATACAGAATACTCACACACAGTTCATAGTTGGATTTATTTCAACAATTTCCAGTTATGTGGTTAAGAATCTGCCATTGATACTGAAACTTTGAGATAATTTTGTAGTTATTTAGTCGATGTACTGCACTGAAATGATGAAGAAAGAAATATAAAGGAATATTGAAAATATTGGATAGTTTTTGAAAGCTGTGTCCATGGTACAGCTGTTGAACCGACTGATGAACTACACCAGTGACTTGAAACACATCTGTCTGTCCAGACTAATGGTTGCTAGGATAGACAGAAAGAAAAGGAAAGAAATAATCTTACATGAAAAAGGACTAAACTTATTTAGTCATTGTACAGTTCTTGATGAAGGCAGGTGGCAGTCAATAATGTAAAAGAATGATTACAAAGTTTTACTTTATGTGTGTGTACATTAAGAAGTGATCATCATAACCCTAAGATGGTATCTAACATGTGATTGTCTGAGTAGTATAGTGACAAATGATGAACCGTTCTATAGTTTTGGGGGCTGTGTGTGTATAACTTGTGTGTTATTTTGGTCAGAATGTTGAATATTGTCAGGCTTTACTTGTTGCCTTTGATTAAAGCACTGTCTCCGTGTGTTGTGCCTGATTTTCGTCCTGTTCTAGTGTGTCTGTTAATATGAGCAGGCTGGAGGAGTCGAAGAAGCGTAATCTGAAGTTGCAAGACGAGTTGCGAGAGTCCCGCCGGGAGAGTGAAGTGGTCAAACAGCGCTATGAAGAGGAAGTGGCCAGCCAAGCACACAGCAGTCCAGGCAAAGAGGTCACCAGTGTCAGGCCTCGGGACAGGTCAGTCTGTGTGTGTGTCTGTGTGTCTGTGCGTGCGTGTGTGTGCGTGCGTGCATGCGAGTGCATCTGTGTGTGTACGTGCATGTGTGTTGTGTGTGTGTGTGTGTGTGTGTGTGTGTTTGTGTGTGCACGCGCACTCTTGTTTATGTGTGTATGTATTTGTGTGTGTGTGAATGTGAGCTCATGTGTCACATGATAATTTGCATGTTTGTGTGGATGTGTACTTAATGAGGATGTATGTATGCAAGAGCTCGTGAATATTTGTCACTATGAGTTTGCTTGTCTATGTGAGCTCTGTGTGTGTGTGCATGAGTGCACATTTTTCAACACGTTTTCAAGTAAATACATACAGAGTACAAATGCTCGAGACTTTGTTCCTACATTAAACATATGTACACATATTTCTGCATGCTATAAAATTAATGTGTGTCCTTTCTTTTGTTTTCTTGTTGTTGTTTTTTTTCTTGTTGAAAAGTATGGCATGTACACTCACCTCCTGCTGTGTGTTGTTGGCGGCAGGGTGAGGACAGAGGTGCATCATGTGCAGTCAGGTGTGGTCAACCCCACCAAGGAGATCCTGGAGCTGAAGGACCACCTAGTGCAGCTGGAAAGATCCGTGAGTCACCCTGATGCCCTTCTCCCGTCCACACAGTCGCAGGGACACACTGTGGAATGTTGTTATCTGGCAGGCTTTGTGGTCACAGGAAAGAAAGTACCATATTCTCAGGACCATAAGGCGCTTTGCTTTATAGGGTTCACTCTGGAAGTGTAGAAAAAAAAACTTTAGGAGTACATAGTGAGCAGCATAATATAATGAAAACAGTCAAAGTGAAAAAAGACCAAAATGCAAATAAAGTAAGTACAGTTTTGTTTTGGGAAAGCCCAGATGAATTTACTTGCAAACATACTGCATGTGCATGCATGCCTGCATACATCCATGTGTGTACAGTTATCATCCCCATTGTTCATTTCATGGTGCATTATTGTAGATGTGTTGGTGGGCAGGGGGGGGGGCGGTGTAAGTCCATGACAACTTTGACAGTGGGGGAAGTGAGAGGTCCATGCTCAACTGTTTTATGAACAGGTGTGTGTCAGTTTGCCTGCCTTGTACACACACCACCTGTCACCTCAACTCACTTTACACCAGCCCAAAGAGACGAGTTGGGCTGTTGCGCTAGGACACTGTTGTCCTTCCACATTCCTTTCCTTGAAGAACTGATGATGTTCTGTGGTATCCTGTTGAAGAGTCGGGGTGTGTCACTGGACACTGCTCGCCATCCAGGTTCTTGCTTTCTGTAAGTGATGGCAGTTGTTGTGTTCCTGTAGGAGAGTTGAGTGCTTCTCTAGGAAATTCACAATCAGCAAGTGATGCTTTTTCTGCTGTGTTCCTGTGGAGGGGTGTGGGTATCTCTCTCCAGGAAATTTGCCTTCAGGGAGTGATGATATTTGTTATGTTCCTGTTGGAAAGTCGGGGAGTTTCTCTGGAAAATTGGCCTTCAGTAAGTGGTTACATTTGTTGGTATCCATTTAAAGAATTGTGTCGTTTCACATTCTTGTCTGCTTTCATGTTCTTTCCTTCAGTGTGTGAAGATACTTTGAAGGCATTCTGTTGAGACATTGTCTACAACAAAGCACAACTCTTCTCTTCTCTGATTTGTCAGTAAATCCTAACAAACAAAAATGGATTCAGGGATTTCACACTTCTTGTCCTGCTGTATGTTGCACAGAATGCATGAGAATGTGTTTTGCTTGCTTGAGTCTGTACGTTTTCTTTGTCAGTATACAAACAGCACCAGTGGTAATAGCTGATGACCCTGTACCAATGTGTGATATGTTGCAGAATGCCACCTTTGCTAGCAGACAACAGCAACCTCCAGGGCAACGTGACGTCCATGTCAGAGCAGTGTG
Organism: Conus betulinus; assembly: GCA_016801955.1. Classification (NCBI taxonomy): domain Eukaryota; kingdom Metazoa; phylum Mollusca; class Gastropoda; order Neogastropoda; family Conidae; genus Conus; species Conus betulinus. The sequence goes on along the minus strand of JADBJO010000464.1, from coordinate 134,182 downwards.
AAAAGCTGGAGAAACAAGTGACCAGCCTTCAGTCCCAGAATTCACTGCTTCAAGGGCAGACCACTTCACTGCAATCACACAATGCACAGCTGCAAGTAAGAGAAGATGGAAACGTGGATAAAAAGTCTTGCAGAAAGAATTTTGGATGAGTTGACTTTTCCGTGAGTTCATCAGTCTGTGACAAATGAAAGCAGTGGTATTTATTCTTTAACCGGATCTCCTTGCTTTTCCTCTCTCTCCTCATTAAAAAAAAAAAAAAAAAAAGGAGGGGGAGGGGGGTAAGGGGGAGTGGGGCATGTAGTTGAATGGCAGGAGAGTTTGGCTGTTTAGTTTAAGGCTGTTAGTTCAGAATTCTTGTAGATTCTTGAATTATAACGGCTTGAAAACCCTATCTGTCCACTGAGAAGTAAATGGGCACCCAATTTGAGATTAAGGAAGGTTAAGGTGTCAGAAAGAGGTGGATGGGCTCCATGCTCTGTAATGCCATGCCTGAATATGATGAATCACTTAATGATTCACCACCCCTTAAGGCTACTACGTATCTATGGGGGTTCTTGAGGTTTGTCATGAGTGTTACTGCAATTTTTACTCTATAGGCAGCAATCCAAGTATGCAAATGCATACTTCATTTTTTATTAGGCGATGGCGTTTGGGTGAGGCATATCGAGTACGGAAGTCAGGAATATTTTTTCGTCCCTTTTATATTTCTCTCTCACCCGTAAGACACTGAGCAGTGACTGACGTGTGCACTGTGGATCATCAGGTGGAGAACACAACCCTGCAGAGCAAGTGCATGTCGCTAACGGGAGAGAAGTCCGACCTGCAGGTCCAGCTGTCCAACCTGGAGACGGAGCACGACGTGCTGATACAGCGGCAGGAGGACATCACGGGGCGCTACAAGGCGCTGGGCCGTGACCATGACACCCTGCAGGACCTGCACAAGCAGCTGACCATGGAGTACGAGTCGCTGATCTCTGAACACGGCTCCCTCAAGGCCGTGTACAAGTCTCAAAAAGCGGACTTGAAGGAGGCGCAGGATCAGTGGAGGCTCTCTTACAGGTGGGTGATTCGTCTGGCCTCTGTGCGGCACCTCTTTTCTCTGTACTTGGGAGTCAAAAGGGTGGCCACATGGAGAGAGGGAGACTGGTGGGATGGGGGCATTGGAGGGTAGGAGAAGGCTGAGCTCCCCTTCATAGAGTTATGCATTGTATGCACAGTAAAATCATCCCATATGTTTCAAAATCTAAGGTACAGTGTAGAAACATGCATCAAAATGTTTGCACATAGGTATGCCTAGACATTTGATGAACCCTGTGCATGTTTGTTTTGACAGGCTCATGCGAGTGCTTGAAACTTGACTGAAAGCAGGAATAATCTGAAACATAGCCTCTCTGTACAATACAATAGACTTTATTCTGTCATAAAATCTTGTTTGTGTGTGAGTCGTTAGTATTAAAATGAAGTTTTTTGTTTTTTTTTCAAAGGAATTCTCTCTTACTTAAAAAAAACTTGGATGAGAATAAGGTAGTAAAGCAAGAATTTTCAGTTTCATGAAGCACAACCAGCAACACCATCACCAAATGCTAGTCTCCAGCAAGATTTTGGTTAAAAATGGTGAGGTTCTCTCAGAAGAAAAAGCCAGTGGCACTGATAAAGGAAGATTGTACATGCATGTGAGTGGGTAGGGGTGAGATAGGAATGGGTGTTAAAGAGGGGTGGCATTTGTGGGATGGTCATACTGCTGTGCTGCTGTCAGGAGATATTTCTCTTTTCTTCAGATTTTTTTAGATTGTAAAAAAAAAAGGCACCTCGTTACTTTTTTTTCCAAACCTTTTTGGCGCATATATGCGCATGTGTGGATGTTGATTAGTTGCCTGTCTGTCTTTGGGAAAATACTTTTCTATCTTTGAGTCTACAGGAGAGAAGTAATGTTTGTGCACATGCCCATCTACTATCTTTCCGAACCCATGCCCACCAACTGCAGCATCGCCTGGGTCTACCCGGCACATGGTGTCTACACTTTGCTCTCTGGCTGTGTTGCAGGGGAAGGAGGACACCAACAAGATCCGCGAGGTGCTGGAGAAGGAGCGACAGCAGCTGAAGATGGAACAGCGCTCCCTGGGCAACCTGCAGGTGGACTACAACCGCCTGCGCGATGACCAGGACCGCCTGCGCAAGGCCTACGACCGGCTGGGCAAGGACTACTCGGATTCCCTGTCCAGCCACAAGGCCCTGAAGAGCGAGCTCAACGCCCTGCAGCTCAAGTCCACGGAGCAGATGGGGGAGCTGGCCGAGTGCAAGGAGCAGCTGACCCTGGCCGTTAGTGAGGTGCAGAAGACAGAGAACAGGCTGGAGGTGAGTGCGGGTGGGGAGAGGAGGGGCTGGGGATGGGCAGAGGGAGGGGTGTGTCAGTGTGAGTGCATGTGATGCAGAAGGTATGTATGCAAAGTCTTGGGACCTGCCTTTGTATTTGATTCCAAGTGCACGTGCAGCCTACTTATATTCTGTGCTCATACATGTGACTAATTATACACACAAACATGTGGATGCTAATGCACAAAATACACTGCATGCTTAGGCTGTCTCTCTCTTTCTCACACACACACACACACACACACACACACACACACACACACACACACACACACCCTAAAGTGCAAGCACACATGCTCACAGCTGTGCACACACATGCACACACCGGTACACACTTACACACACACATGCACATATCCACACATGCAGGCATATATTTCATTTCATTAATTTGCTTGAACACTTCTGCATCACACCTACAGCTGATCACAAACCGCAATAGTTTTCTCATCCTTTACCCTGCCTTTCAAAGGTTTTGTGATAGAGGTAGTGATTCCCTGTGGTTTTTTTTTTCCCATTTGTCTTCAGACCATGTACCAGGTGAACGAACGTCTGGAGAATGAAAACCAGGCGCTGCTACTGCAGGTTCAGAAACTGCTGAACCAGAACCACGACCTGCTCATGGAGGCATTGACAGTAAAGACCACTTTGCTGAGGAGGAGAAACAGTACCTGTACGTGAACAGCCAGACACCTCTTGTTCCCTCAGTCTTTGTGTCTTTACTTGCTGCTTTTTTTGTTTTCATTTTCTATACTTTCTTGAAAAAAAAAAAAATTTTTGTCCAGTTGCTTTATTGACACAAGGCACACATGCGCTTTTGAAAATGGCCAATTGTTAAGGCACACATGCAGTTTTGAAAATGGCCAGTTATGTGTGTGTGTGTGTGTGTGTGTGTGTGGTGTGTGTGTTTGCAAATGTGTAATGTCTAACTAATGGTAATCGTGATGGTTCGAATTTAATTCTGGGAGGATTTTGTTAGTTGACTTCCTTTTGATACAAACACTCCATCAGGACACATTCTGTATTCACCAGTCGAATTCAGTTATCTGATCAAGAACAACATTTGGGGGATTTTTTCCGCAGGGTTGACATTTGTTCTGACTCCCTTCTTCCAGAAAGCTTTCAAATGACTATAAATCAAAGTTCCATATGTGAATCTACATATCATATCTTGCAGACATACACACACATAAAATCAAATCATCATCTTCTGGAAGAGAAGGCCAGTTTGGCCATTGGTAAGGGTCCACATTACAGACTGCATGCACCCTGCATGAAAAATCAAAAGAATGAAGGTGAAAAATGTGAGCGATGTTGACTGACGGACATGTGAAATGACTGAATGTAGCGCCAGCAGGCAGCTCTTCAGTCAGATCTACCCAGGTAGGCAGCCTGCTGAGTAAACAAGAGCATGGATTGTAAACCACTTCAAGCTTGGTTTCTGACTGAGGATAGGGGCTACATAAGTACTCTTTATGATAATAATGATGAAAATCGGAGATAATATGGTATGACGTATATGTTTTGCTTCATCTTTTTTTTATGTGAACAAAAGTGACAGTAAACCAACCCTTGTAGTGCAGTGGTTGGCTTCAGGACTAGCAGGCTGTGGGCCCCAGTCTCATCATAGGCGGCATGTGAAGGATTTTTTGGCCCCTGACAGCTGATACCCAGCATTTTGTATGATGTGGGTGCAAAATGGAAGACTGGAACCACACAGTCATGTTTAATCCATTTGTCTGTGAGACTTGGTCAGATTCTCTGACGAACATTTCAGGTGTTTGTATCTGTCTCTTGTGCTTTGTTGATGCCTGGATATATCATGAAAGGAAGCGTGAACTACAACCATGTCATGTAGCCTCAGATGAGATTGGACTCGGCAGCAGCATCTTCATCATTCTCAATCAATCGTTATTAAAAGAAAAAAAAAAAGACAAAAAAAAACACATGAATTCTGCGTTGCTTTCCTGGTGACCTCAGTTTTGTTTTCTGCTCGCTTCCATGCCTTTGAGTTTGTGTTTACATTTGTGTATTAGCACGCTCATAGGGTCTGTACTTTGATGGATATGGTGGCATTCTCCAAAGGAGAGAAACTTCTCAGTCAGGAAATATTTTTCATCTGTTGGGGGACCAGAAGGCAGTGTCCTGCATATGTTGAATCAGAACAGGTGCCACTGAGGTTAATAATCCTGTTAATCAGTAATTGTTGGGGGACTAGCATTTGCAAAAGTAGAGTACTGACTTTTTTCCCTTTTTGAGATGCTGGTCCCTGGTGCCAGCAATATTTTGCTGGGACCTGCAGGTAAAAGACAGCACTGCAATGAATGGACAGAATCTCTCATGATCTCAGATCTGAGCCTGCTACCATGGAGGGAAAAAAAAAAAGAAAAAAAAATCAATGTTTTTTTCACAAATGAGCAAAACCAGACTGACAGTGGAAAATGTACAAGGTTTGAGTCTCGTTGCCTTTAAATACATCTTAATAAAAAGTAGACCTAGCCAGAAGTCCCAGTTTTAGTGATTTATTTGTTGTCAGTGGGATTTTCTTTCCCTCTGGGACTGGTTCCAACACTGGTAGCAGAGTGACAGTGCAGGATAGTCCGTTTTGGGATCGGTTTGCAAAATACATAGAATGAACCTTGCAAGGTGACTTTGCAAGACTTTGCAACTGTGCAGTGCCTCCTTTGGTGGGTTACCTCATGACTATCGTAGACTGACCTGTGGACTGCAGCTCTGGCTGCATACAGGGAAGTGACTGACTGGCATTGGTGCAATGCCACAGGGGCCACAGAAGATGAGACAGAACAAACAGTGCTAGACTTTTGCAAGCTATGGCAGTTGATCAGCTCTGGCCAAACTTTCTTGACTAATGCAGTTAAGAGACACCTTGCTCTCTGCTGTCCTCCCCTTGTAGATGGCATAACGTTGCTTTCCTGTTTCCCATCATTCTGCTCATTTTGCAACAGAACAGGCCTGTTCTATTTCTTTATCATATTCACTGTTTTAATTTATTTCAAGATTTCTCTCTGTGTGTTTGAGTGAAAGTTGGAAGTAAGAGGGGGAAGGGAAGAGGAAAAGGGGGCTCATGCCTAAGAAAATCGGGATTCTCAAAATCACACATTTGATTTTTCAAACTATGTTATTGCCTGTTCATTGAAATTATATCGTATTGGTGTTAAGCTAGCTGCTGGAATAATTATGAGAGTGTTGTCTCTTCAGTATTTTTTATGACGTAATACCTGCAAGGCATTCTTTGGTTTCGTTGTTTATTTATTTTTGTTTTGTTTTGTTTTGTTTTTTGTATTGCCAGAATACTCATGCAGTTCAGTCAGGTTTCATTGAGATCAACTACAGCATGTTATTTTCCCCATTGGTTACAGGGAAAAGCTGTCTGAAATGCGTCGTCAGAAAGAGAGGCTGGAGGAGAAGATAATGGAGCACTACAAAAACAGACTGAACTCCCCCAAAAAGTCAGTAAACCTTCCTCTCATGGATTCAAACTGGGTTCATCAATATGATCTAAATGTTTGTTGTACAGATTTATCCACAGTGTTATACAGATTTATCCACAGTATGTGTGTGTGTGTGTGTGTGTGTGTGTGTGTGTGTGTGTGTGTGTGTGTGTGTGTGTGTGTGTGTGATAGCATGTGTATTTCTGTTTGCATGTGTGTTTATAGGGTGGAAATGGTGTGGGGTAAGAGAGAAAGAGGGATTTGGGGTGACATGTTAAGCCAAATGTTTAAGCCTGATGCCTTGTTACAAGGATTCAAGGATTCAGTTTGGCAGTGAGGTGTAGGACAACAGACAGTAAAATGTTGCTTTTTTTTTGTTGTTAAAACTTTATGATGCTGTTTTTTGACAAAGCTGCTTAAATTCTAGCTATATTTAGCCAGATCATCTGAAAGCCATGTATTACTGATGGATGTACTTTCATTGACATTCATATTGTCTTGTCACAGGAAAAAGGTATTGGTGCCATGATAGCCAGGAAGGCCAGGAACATCATTTCCAGGGTAAGCTGCTCCCCTGGACCGAAGTGGTATCAAACTTAACTGCCCACACCATTTTAGAAAAAAGATTTTCTTTTAATTGTGCAGACAAATAAGTTTTCTTTGCACACCAGATTTTGTTTTGATTGTGTGGCAAGAAAGTTTTCATTGCACATCAGTGTGTATTTATGTGATTTGTAGAGGGAAAATGGTGGGAGGAGAGGGAAGGATACATTGTGTGTGTGTGTGTTGGGGGGAGGGGGGGGGGGGGCTAATTATGGGTAGTTTCTAGGATTTTTTCTTCTTTGGGCATTTGTAATCAAATCTAAGCCTCCACAGAAAAGTAGTTGGGTCGAAGAAAAGAAGACGAAAACTGTGGAGAAAAGACTGAATAGTGATCGGCTATATTGTTGTATCTAACATTCTGGGTATCATTTGAGTTGTGCTTTCCATTGTTCATGTTACCCAACTCATCAAGATGGGGATCTTCACACAGTATAGATAACAGTCCATAGGGGAGAGAATTGGGGTGCAGTTTGTAGGGAAGGAAATGGAATGCTGTTCATAGGGGAAGGAAATGGAATGTTCATAGGGGAAGGAAATGGAATGCTGTTCATAGGGGAAGGAAATGGAATGCAGTTCATAGGGGAAGGAAATGGAATGCTGTTCATAGGGGAAGGAAATGGAATGCAGTTCATAGGGGAAGGAAATGGAATGCAGTTCATAGGGAAGGAAATGGAATGGAGTTCATAGGGGAAGGAAATGGAATGTAGTTCAAAGGGGAAGGAAATGGAATGCAGTTCATAGGGGAAGGAAATGGAATGTAGTAGGGGAAGGAAATGGAATGTAGTTCATAGGGGAAGGAAATGGAATGTAGTTCATAGGGGAAGGAAATGGAATGCAGTTCATAGGGGAAGGAAATAGAATGTAGTTGACAGGGAGGAGAAATGGGAGTGCAGAGAAGAGAAGAAGCAAAAAGGTACACCCAAAGGTGCAGGGCGGACCAGAGAAGTGCTGCCGCCAACTGCCCAGTAACCAGATGCAAGCAATCCTGCACCACTCTATTTTTAGCTTGGCTTTCTTGGAATGCACTGCGCAGGGGGGTATCCGTCTTTGGTTGTGTCAAGAAATAAATGGCATCTCTTTTGATTTTACACTGCTCAGGAAAATCCTTTAAATTATTTGAAGGCTCATGCAGCAGACTTTGATCTGCTTTAGAAATGTGCACTTCAGAATTTTGAAGGGTCGGTTGAAGTGACAGCATTTCGTTTCAAGAGGCAAAGCAGCTTTATTGAGTATTTTATATGATTTGAGGTTCAGAATGTGCCTCAGTGGGAGCCCTGTTTTCAGGGGGATAAAGACTGTGATACTTCAGGTGTACTGTGGGTGCAGACAACCCACACAGTACACTGCGTTACATACATTGAATGTAGGCATCAACAACCAGCTGCTATCAATAGTGACAGCTTTGTTCTTCATACACACACCCAGAATTTATGACACAACACCCATGTTACACTGCATTACACGCAATTAAAATGCAGGCATCAACAACCAGCTGCTATCAATCGTGTCACAGCTTTGTTCTTCATACACTAACCATCAATGCTTCATGACTTTGTTACGATAAATCATTTTTGGAGATAAGTCAAAGATGTACAAGGCACAGGTCAAGTATCTTGCCTTACTTTCCCACTGTTAACCTTTGTTGGATTCCCATTCTCGCACAGACCACTTACAATTTCAAGAAAAACACAGTGACCATGTGCCCCCGAGAGAATTACTCAACTGACCAGGCTGCCCTCAGAGTACTCACATGCTCCAGCGTGTTGTCTGTATAGCGAGATCAGCCCACTGCCAGCATGTAGCCTTTGCCCTCTTACGAACCACCATCACAGTTGGACATTGCTGGCAAAGCATGGCGAGCAGCAAGCCAAGCTGTAAACAGGAGGCAGATAGAGAACCAGTCAAATCAACAGAAAACGGTGAATGCCATGAGTGTCTGTTGCGGTGCTCTAACAGGTAGAAAGGTGAAAATACTTGCCCTCTTGCTGTTTGTCTATGACCAGTTGAAAAATGAACTATGCTCAAGCACATTGCTCTTTTCTTTTTTTAGAAGATTTAGATTAAAAAAAAAAAAAATGATGCAAGAAACTTCAATGTCAACACACATTTTATGACCACAGATGTGACTCATTGTGTTCCTGTAATTAATTCTTCACCCAAAAGCAATCAACTTCGCAGGCCCCCAGACGCAGTAAGAGCCGTCCAGACCTCACAACCCTGAACGACAACTCCTCACAAGGCTCAGGTTCCCATGGCGACTCCATGGAAGCTGTCAATGACAGCAACAAAAAAGGTGAGCAAGGCAGAAAACTGAAATTTCTGGAACATTTGTGGTCTGTGTTTGTGCACCATGGTTCTCCCTTTCTCTCTTCTCTCTCTCTCTCTCTCTCTCTCTCTCTCTCTCACACTGCCTCTCTCTCTCACACACTGCTTCTCTCTCTCTCTCTCTCTCTCTCTCTCTCTCTCTCTCACACATGCTGCTTCTCCCTCTCTCTCTCTCACTGCTTCTCTCTCTCTCTCTCACATTGTTTCTCTCTCTTTCTCTCACATTGCTTTCTCTCTCTCATTGCTTCTCTTTCTCATTGCTTCTCTCTCTATCTCTATTGTTTCTCTTTCTCTCTCTCTCTCTCTGTCTTTTAACTGTGATGCTGTTTGTTCTGACCCTGTGTATGGCTTTTCATCTCTGTCAGCCTTTCAGTCCTGTTGCAAGTATCTTTCCCCAGTCTTGTGTACAATCACAGCTTCCACAAAGATGATTGTAGCAAACTGATGTCTGATCATCGTGTTGTGACATTTAGTATGATCCAGTATCCCTGTTGAAAGGAATTGAACAGATGGATTAGTATTATGAGTAATTATCTGGTAATGACGTGATTTATTGGGTGACTTGACTTTGCAGCTGTGGAAACTCTGTCTCTTGGTGTTGCTGTTCTCATGAAATCCTTCAAAACTGTACGCACTTGATCTCCCAGTGTTGTTTTTCTAATGCAGTCCTGGACAGTGGAAGTTGTTCATATTGTGCTGCTGCATGCTTATCTGCCAGAAAGTGAAGATATGCTTAGTGATCAAGTTTGCGAGCCGATGTGTGCATTGTTCTTTCCATGTCTTGGTAAGGCATTGCTGGCTTTCAGAGGTTTCCTGCTTGTGTTTGGTACAGTCAGGGCCACTTCTTGGTTGCGCTTCTGATATATATTACCTTGATATTGGTGAATTGTGTGCGTCTCAATGGATATGTTGGCTTGTTAAAATGTCAAGAGAAAGTCTGCTTCTGTAATGCTGAATAGAGCAGTCCAACATGTGTGAGGTTTTCAGAGTCACTGTGATTTCTGTTTTTCATACATAAGAAAAGGGAAGAAAAAGAAAACTGAAACCAGTTCAGTCACTGATATTGAATCTGGTGTCAGCAAATGGATTTCAAGTTTAATATGAAAAGACTGATGTTTTAGACTTTTCTGTGTGTTGAACATGATGAGTGACTGAAATGCTTGATTTGACAGCTGTGTTTTCCCCTCACCTGCTCACCCTTGCTATTATCAACAACACCCAGATGCATGTCCACACCCATCCCTGCACATATGTTCACTCACTGACACATGGACAGTGTGTCAACATTTCCATGAATGCCTTTGGGTTTTGTGAAATAAGAAAACACTTGACTGTTAGCAGCAGACACACACTCCCACATCACTCGCGCACACACGCACACACATGGAAACACACAAACACATGCTCTCTCACGGACACGTGCATACACTCACACACTGCATAGTACATACAAAGGGAAAAGACAGAGGAACTGTACAGATCACAGAAAAACAAGTCTGATCTCAAAAAGATCCCTGCTTCACACAGCTAAAACACAGGAGGGACGAAGCCTGCCACCAAAGAACAGTGGGTGGGGATTGTCCAATCAAAACAAAGCTCTGGCAAAATCGTACAGCGCCCTGCCGCAGCCAGACTCCCCCACCCAGAACAGCGATGCCCTGACCAGGCTTCGAGGTAGCACCACTGTGTTGACGTTGTCGCATGAAAGTAGTTCCTTAGTGTAGCATGGTCGTAGCAAAATAGCTCCCATCTGCTAGACAGACTGATCCTGAGTGTTGCTGTGTCTAGAGGATCAGGACTGAGCAGCATGGAGATGAAAGGGTTACTGATCAGCTGTATAGTAGAAGTCCTGTGCCAGTGTTGTATGTGTTATTACTTCAGGTTAGGACAGCTGGACTGAGGATGTTGCTATATAAAAATTTGACACTGGTCGCATTGTGCATAAATGTTGTGTTCCATTGAGACAACGGTGAAATAGCTTTATTTTTTTTTCAGTGAAAGAAAAACATAACTGTGCTTTGCTGAAACTTAAGTATATTTCAGCTGTGCAAGTTCTTTTCTTCTTAAGTATTTCAGCTGTGCAAGTTCTTTTTTTTCTTATTATTATGGCAGCCAACCTCATGACTGTAAAGATTTTGTGCTTGCATTTATATTTGTGTCGTCGTCCATGACCACCAGAACACAATGACACACTCTTGTATAAGATGGAATGGGATCTAACAGGTGTGCAAAATCTTTTATGCATGCATTCATACACAGGACCTTGTTTTTTTAAACACAAGTCTCATCCAGAGGACTTTGGGGAAATGAGTCAGAACCAGTGATAGTTCCAAAGGGAAATTGCCTCTAGGCTGAAGTAGCTAGGCAGAGAATCGGATTCATAATCTTTAGTTCACCAAGATCTACCAACCTGGAAATCCCCAGCTACCTTCCCCCAGTTAGTTTCTTTTGGCTCAAAAAAGGTTGGAGAAAATGGAGGTTAGTTAAGTTCAAAATGTTGTCTTTTTGGAAAAGTTGTACTTCTGTCCAAGCATTCTGAAAAATGATTGCTTGCGCATGTTTGTTCTGTGAATGCATTGTACCTTGTGTTTGCTGTTGTGAGTGTGAACTTTTACTGATAGTATATGCACACCATTGTATGTTCAAATGTGTGTGTTGTCCTGAGATTTAGTCATTTTTTTTGGTAATAGTAGTGTTCTGTCGTTACTTTTTTTAATGTGTGTGTTCAATAGTTGAGGAATGTTGTACCACTACTGTCATCATGATCATTTTGAACTGACCTTCTTGGGTATATATCTGTTAACTGTGTAACAAAAAAGTGCATCTTCGAAACAAGGCAGCTGGAGATATTATTGGAAGAACTGTTGCCCCAAATATTTCTGTTTACCTTTTATACATTTTGATTGGTGGATTAGCCAAAGTAAACAGATGTACAAATATAAGTTTATTCAGTGTGATTCACTGTTGGGTGGTTGTTAAGTGTATCTGGTAGGATGTTTGACTCATGTCATACAGATGTGTAGCATTTCAGTCTAACTTGTTGATGGTTTTCTCTTCTTGTGTGCTGCAAAGTGTCGGGCATACAGTAAGACTGTTTGATAGGGGAGGAAAGGGAACATGGGAGGTTGTTTTTAGATCTGTTGAGGTGGTGGTGGGAAAGTGCGGCATAGACTTGGTTTGGTCCCTTATTTTCACACAACATTGCTTCCGGATCTTTAGGGCATCGAAATTTCTTCCTTAATTTCCTTTTTTGTTTTTCTTTGCTTCTTTTCTTCTTTATGCTGGTTTTCCTATATGTCTGCCTATGCCCTCTACCTGGTCAGTATTTCTGTTGGTGGTTGGTTTGACTTTTGACATGGAGTACCATGTTAAAGAAAAAGCTTGCAGGAACAGAACTGTAAGAAGTGCAGTAACTTGTAACCCCTCACAGTAGTGCAGTGTCTCCTCTGATGGGTTGCCTCATGATGGCCTGGTAGTTATCACCCTTCATAACAACCCAAGCAGCAGTCGGCTTCACCGTGGCCTGCTTTCTGTCCTCCTTTGGTCAAGTGGACAGTGGTTCTCTAGCAGTGCTGTCATCTGCTATCCTCCAAATTTGTCGTCTTCACACACAGTCAAGCACAAACCGGAAGGGAAAGAAAAACAAGAAGAAAAATGAGTCTCCCAGGCACCAGACTAGTCAGTCATGAGACACTGGGTGCCCTTGTCTTGTTTATGAGTATAGAGTTATGGTTTCTTGTTTGTCATTGACTGTGTAAGGACCTCAGCCTGTTCAGGTCAGGTGTTAAGTTGAATAGCCAATAGCTGACATAAAAGCTGATAACCACTTGCATTCTGCAGCTCATTTGAGATGGGGAGGCGGTGGTGGGGGGTCGCAGGGAGGGTTCCCAGCACAAGGCCATTTCATCACCTTGCACATCTCTGTGCCCAGTACTGCAGAGTATTTCTGTCCGTCCTTTGTGTGCATGCTGGTCAAGTCTGTCTCCATCGGGTGGGGACAAATTACAATGACATAAAGTACTGATCTTTGTGGGGAAAAAACCTGACCATTAAGAGAAACATATGCATGTATGTGAAGGGGGGTGGGGTGGAAAGAAAATGCTACAAGGCATATACAAATCAAATGGGGCAAAAAAAATCAAACCGAAAATCTTTTCTTTTTTGAGAGTTGTTGCACCTCATTTTGTGAAGTCAGATGAAAAAAAAAAAAAAAAAACATGTTGAAACATATCAGCTAGAAAGGATCAAGGCTGTCATTTCATTTCCTGATGGAAGAAGAGTTCAAGTTTAGCCGTATCATGTTAATGAAACAGCTTGACCAACTTTGAAGGAAAGCATGCGGCTTGGCCAGTATGGTTTTTATTATTATTATCATTATTCATTATTACTGTTATTTGTCTTCAGTTTTACTTGTCTGAATTCTTTAGTTATACTTGTCTGATATCTTTAGTTTTATTGGTCTGATTGGACTTCTTTGTTTTTTGTGATGTCTGGTTCAAGAGTTGTTAATTGCATGTTTGGGTTTGTGCTTTGTATTTTGTTCAATAATCTTTTGATTTTTTTTTTTTTTTTTTTTTTTTTTAAGTGCTTGCTTGATTTTGCAAATTTTTTCCAGGTGATATTTCTTTGAGGTTGATTCTATATGATTGCTGTGGCTTTATTATTGATGGAAGTAATAATGATTCCTGTTGCATGTGGTTAAGATTTGGGTTTGAGCTATTGTTGAATACAATACCAAGATATATTACATTTTGTTATTTGCCCTGAGTATCCTGAGAAGAAGGGGCTGCATGTGAGATATCTGACATTGCACACATTTCTGTCAGTAGTAAGAGACCTTTAATCATGTTTGCGTTTTTAAGATAATTGTGGTAACAGCTGGTTGAACTTGATGATGCTATCCAAATGCGTAAAATTTTATGTGCGTGTGTACATATGTGGGCATTCTATGTGTGTGTCCACTCATGCTCTCTCTCTCTCTCTCTCTCTCTCTCTCTCTCTCTCTCTCACACACACACACACACACACACACACACACACACACACACACCTAACTAGCTAACTAACTAACTAGATAACTACAGAGAGAGAGGAGGAGGAGTGAGAGAGAGGGAGAGGGACAGAGACAGTGGAAAAGAGGTAGTAGTTTGACTGAAAGGAAGAATGTGTACATCAGTCCCATAGTTTTGTTAACATGTGCCTGTACATGTCTGTTGTAAATCAGTGCCAATGATGGACAGAGGAACAGACCTGTTTTTCAACCCAACAATAAGATGTGGAGTCAGCTGTTCTCCGTGTTTGTGTGTACCTCTTGTCTCTCTTCTTTGTGTTAATGACAAAGATAATCTTCTCGGATCCTTACCATGTGTTTTTTGAAGTCAGTCAAATTTTGGAGTGTACTTTCACCAATCTTCAGGGACTATGAGTATGTCCAGTGTTTGTCCTATAGGGAAATGCTGTCGGCACTGCCAGTAGACATCGGATCTCCCTTGTCTGGATGGTCATTGCTAGCAGCATTCCTTTTTCGTCACTTTGAGACGGCCTTTTACTGTTTTTTTTTTCAATTTGTCATCTGTTATCTTTTCTACCTTTGTATCCCATTCCTCTAGAAAGTGTTTTACACTTTTTTTCTGTCACAATGTACAACATACCAGCTTTTTTGTTGTGATCTGGTGACTACATAGTGAAATAGTATGCACCGTTTACAGTGGCCACCAACTGTCCATTCTGTGGTGTAATTTATCCAAATTTTTTACTCTGTTCATTTCTTCTGGGGGCAACAACGAAGTGGAATGGCCGGTGCTTCCAATACATCCAGCATTAAGAATGTTGGTAGTTTTGCTACCACGGTATTTGTTGTTTGTACGCGTTTAAGTGTTTTCTTTCTTTCTTTGTTATTTAGGGTGGGATTATTTTCCTCAGCTTGGTGACCACCTGAGCAGGTCCTGTGTGGTCAGCTGGGCTGGAATCATAGAAGCAGAACTATCCTGTGTGTGGTCATGGTACAACTAACATCAGTTGTGCCTTCTTTTAACCTGACTTCTCTCATAGGTCATGTCTGACATTTCAGCTTATCTTTGTTCTGGTTTGAACATCAGGTTGTAGAAAACTGCATATTTGATTAAGTAAGATCTCCCTGCAAAATGTTAAGAGATTTATTAGTGATTGGTTGATTGATGAATGGTTAATACATTTCTTTCTTTGTAAAACATGTTTTCCTCTATGGCCCCCTTCTGTGTCCACACACTGTCTTAGGTAATATTATCTGTACACTGACCACATATGGTCCTGTGCCATTTTCTTCTCACAGTCTAGTACTCGTCTGTCCATAAACTGTCCTGTGTCATATTGTCTGCACTGTGTCGTAACTCTGTGTTTTCACTGACCTGCCTTCAGGGGCCAAATCCACAGAGAACCTGAACAAGGACCCTGGGGTGGATGACGACGTGGATGGAGGGTTCCGCACGCTGTCTCCAACACCTCTTGTGCCCCGTGGGGAGCGACCTCGGGGCCGAATGTCTCCAGGCAGCGAGATGCTGACGCTGGAACAGTTCTTGAAGGAGGCCAACAAGGAGGCAGAGATGAGCCCTTCCCCCAAGGAGACTGTGAGTGGAGTCATTGGGACTGTGGTCAAGAAACAAGGTTGGGAAAAAAAAAAAAAAATAAGGGTCACTGTAGACTTATTCCAGATAAAAACAGAAGGGTTTCTGAAGTTCGTTTCTTTGTTGCTATTATATTGTGTTTGTTTTGGCCCTGCTATACTTTCTCACAGTCACAAGGCATCACTCCCAGACTTAGCTGTTCACTATGACAGTCATATCTCTGCTTTTGAAATACAGTGCCACTGGTAGCGGCAGTCCTGCAAAGAGGAAACGGACATTATTACTGTCATGGATGCTGCTTTTGTTTCCTGACTGCCTTTCCAAACTATAAGTGCAAGACTCCAGAGAATAACACTTGTTTGTGGGGAAGGAAGCTGTTATGCCAGTTTCCCCAAGATGGTGATTACGCAAAGTTTGATACTTTTTATCTGTTAGCATCTGTTTCATCGCTGTACATAGCAAAATGAGAACTGATCATTAGGTCTGTCCCTATTCAGCCCTGTAGTCTGTCAGGAAATATATGATGAATCAACCATCAGAACTGATCATTAGGTCTGTCCCTATTCAGCCCTGTAGTCTGTCAGGAAATATATGAATCACCATCAGAACTGATCATTAGGTCTGTCCCTATTCAGCCCTGTAGTCTGTCAGGAAATATATGAATCAACCATCAGAACTGAAGAGGGTGTTCATTCCTGGAGGCTCACGTGGAGCCTGTAAATTTCTTATCATTGATCGTATAGGTGGTGTTGATTAAAATGCCTGAAAATGATTGTGTTGCTTTAGGATAGGTGAATAGATGTAAATGAATGGTTGACGTACAGTCTGTTTTAGAAGGATAAAGGGAAATGGGGTCAGGTTCAGGATAGATTCTTTGTTGACAGCGACGGCTGTCAGGCCGGCGACGCAGCCTGGAGGACACCGAGTCTCGAAGCAGTGAGAACTCTGACAACAGCAGCCAGAGAGCAGCCATCCAGCGATACAAGCGGTGGCTGCTGCGCACCACCAGCAACAACAACAGCTCCAACAGCAGCAACATCAACCACCACCTCCAAACCTTCGCCGCATCTCCAGTCCTCTGCCAGAGCCGGGCACATTGCCTACCCCTCACGAAACCCCACGTGTGGGCAACAGTCTTCATGACACGTCCCGCGGGGGTGTGGGCACCCAAGACCCCAACCTCTCCAGAGTGTCACGCATTTCTGGTGGCATTGCCATGACCTCTGACCTCTCACCTCCAGGACCAGTGGGCAGGTTGGACATGCTGACTTCCACCCCCAAAGTGGACTCTTCCTCATACAGGGGGCAAGGGCCGGAGGATCGAGACCTCTTGGGACCCAGGAGGAAGGGGTCCGAGGAGGAGCATGATCATCGGGGGGAGTATCAAGATGACCAGCCTAAGTATGCCATCCCACACCAGCACAGCAGGTGAGGCAGGGCTATGCTGATTGTCACCCGTCCTTCAGCTTTCAGCTTTCAGTGCCACTTTGCACATAGGGTTTTTTTTTTTACATTCTTGTTAGCATTGAATGTAAAAATTTATGAAAAATCGGTGGAACATGTAAGGAACAGAAATATGATCTGTATGACAGCAAAAAGATTGTAGAGTTGTATCATTTCCTTACTGCTGGACATTTTATGTCCATCTGGATAATGTATGTCAAGACTTATTCCATAAGTATCCAGTGTCACCTGGGTCATCAGGAGTCTGTGCTGGAAGGCGAGTCCAAACTGACTGAATCTGAAAGAGGAGAATCTGCAGCAGGTCTTTGTCAGTAATGTTTTGAATTGCTTATGAAGGAGGAGGGGGAAGGAAAGAAGGAGGGACAGAGGGTGTGTGTGTGTGTGTGTGTGTGTGAGTGTGTGTGTGTGTGTGTGTGGGGATGAGAAGAGAGAGAAAGAATAAATTAATAGTTGAGGAAAGGAAGTGCAGGCTAGCAATATCTCCTTCATTATAGTAGTGACTTGGGGAAAGACTTTTTAAACAGGGGAGGAGGAGAAAGAAAGAAAACAACAACTAAAAAGTTGGGGTGTTAGATTATATAATGCAGAATCCTTATCTAACGGCAGTTTATGGGGACCATCGTAGTCAATTGTGGAAACAATAGCATTTCTGTCACCTGCTCAGAGACGTTTTGTCTGCTGAATCAGACTCATCAGTGAGACACAGCGTACTGTGTCAGAGCTCCCTTAATGTCAAATGGAGACATCTGTTTATCTCTCTGTCTCTTTCTCTCTGTTTTCTCTCTCTATTTATCTGTCTATATCTGCACCTCTCTCTCTCTCCACATATATATATATATATATAGAGATAGATAGATAGATAGTGTGTGTGTGTTCTATAGGAAGAAACCATAGGAAAGGAAAGATATATCTATAAACTGTACGCTTACTGATGAGAGAGATTTATTTGTGCTTCCTGGTTACTGGCAGTGTAACTGTTTATTTTGTGCGCATGCATATGTGTGTGTGTGCGTGTGTGTGTGCGTGTGTGTGTGTGCATGCTGTTTTTTTTCTTACATACATAATGACATGGCAGCCTTGATTTTTGTGTAATTTTGATGGTCTGAGCACATGAGAGGCTGCAGCCTGTTTGCAGAATCAGTGAGGTGTAATTACTCCTGATATTTTGCTGCATTGCTTCAATAGACAAATATTGCACAGAACAATGTGTGGACAATGTGTTACAGGACTCTGTGTGGGGAAAAAATGATGCAGGACAGTGGTTGGATAATATAGCACTGGTCAGTGTGTGGACGTTATGGCATAGGACCTTGTGAGGACAATAGGGCATAAGAACAATTTATGAACAATATGTAGAAGACAGTGCATAGCCAGTATGGCACAGGACATTGTGTGATACAAAACAAAAGGGCAGACAGTAGGACACAGAACAATGTAGGCAGTATGACACCGGACAATGTATGAAAAATTTGGCTTCGATCTATATATGGGGATAGGACACAAGACATTGCAGACAATATGACACAGAACAGTGCAGAGAGTATGACACAGAACAATGCAGACAATATGACACAGAACAGTGCAGACAATATGACACAGAACAGTGCAGAGAGTATGACACAGAACAATGCAGACAATATGACACAGAACAGTGCAGACAAAGTGACACAGAACAGTGCAGTCAGTATGACACAGAACAGTGCAGACAGTATGACACAGTATGACACAGAACAGTGCAGTCAGTATGACACAGAACAGTGCAGACAGTATGACACAGAACAGTGCACAAGTCAGTATGACACAAAACAGTGCAGTCAGTATGACACAGAACAGTGCAGACAATGTGACACAGAGCAGTGCAGACAAATATGACACAGAACAGTGCAGACAAAGTGACACAGAGCAGTGCAGACAATATGACACAGAACAGTGCAGACAGTATGACACAGAACAATGCAGACAATATGACACAGAACAGTGCAGACAATATGACACAGAACAGTGCAGTCAATATGACACAGAACAGTGCAGTCAGTATGACACAGAACAGTGCAGACAGTATGACACAGAACAGTGCAGACAGTATGACACAGAACAGTGCAGTCAGTATGACACAGAACAGTGCAGTCAATATGACACAGAACAGAGCAGACAATGTGACACAGAACAGTGCAGTCAATATGACACAGAACAGTGCAGTCAGTATGACACAGAACAGAACAGAGCAGACAATATGACACAGAACAGTGCAGTCAGTATGACACAGAACAGTGCAGACAGTATGACACACAGAACAGTGCAGTCAATATGACACAGAACAGTGCAGTCAGTATGACACAGAACAGTGCAGACAGTATGACACAGAACAGTGCAGACAGTATGACACAGAACAGTGCAGTCAGAATGACACAGAACAGTGCAGTCAGTATGACACAGAACAGTGCAGTCAGTATGACACAGAACAGTGCAGTCAGTATGACACAGAACAGTGCAGACAATGTAATACAGAACACTGCAGACAGTATAGGTCAGGACAGTACAGACAATGTGGCAAAGGACATTGCATAGCCAATATGGTATAGAACAGTGCTGACAATGTGACGCAGGACAGTGCCAACAATGTGACGCAGGACAGTGCAACAATGCGATGCAGGACAGTGCAGACCAAATGGCAATGGACAGTATGGCACAAGACAGTTCAGACAATATGGCACAGGACAGTGTATGTACAATGTGGCCCAGGACATGGCAGACAATATGGGACAGGACAGTGCAGATAATGTGGCACAGAGCAGTGCAGACAATTATTGCATAGGACAGTGTGGAGCAGATGGCACAGGACAGTGCAGATGGATCACCTGACAGTGAATGTCAAAGACTTGCTGAGCAATTCACTGTAAGATATCTAGTTTGACTTCACGAAGACTTGTGTCTGTATAATTGACAATTTAAAGATCTTGTGTCTGCAAGGGAAAAACATGAAATAGCTCTGTGTTTGTATTTTATATCACAAGATTTTTCTGGTGGTGCCATACGTTGCACTGAATTCCCTTGCTTGCTTGCAGTTGTTCACATTGGAGATTGATACTAATAGGAACAAAGTATCACTTTGCTCAGAGGTCCATGTGAACATTATGCAGACAGTGTTGCATCATGTTCATGTTGATGTCAATGACTTTATGGTTGGGCAGGATGGAAAATCGTCTCCCTTCTGGGCAGGAAGCACCCCAATTCCCTCCCAGTTCTCAGCACAATGCTATCAAACTCAGTGGACCTGAACCTTTGCGTTCCCCTCCTCCTTTGCCCATCCTGCTCTGAGATCCATGAACAATCGAGAACTGCCTCCCACCCCAACAGACAGGGAAATGAGGCGAGAATCTTTGCCACCTGCTGAGCGACTGGATCGTCTGACTCAGGGCCCAGGTTTGGAACAGGGACCTAGGCGAGATGGAAGACCTATGGACCCACAAAGGCGCCAGTCTGGGGTTGGAGAGCAGCAGCGAGAACAGAGGCGTCCCATGCCTCGTTCTCGCTCTGTGGGACCTCATGGGTATCGCCCAGGAGACAGCCAGACACAGGGAGGGGGGAACACAAGTCTGCATGGCAAGGAGTGAGAGAAGCAGAGCCCAGAGAGGATCAAAGTACACACCAACAGAGATGGTGGCCATGGCACGGCAGGTTCGCCCATCAGACGTCCTCCTTCTGCTCAGGCCCCTCGCCCTTATCAGCGTCCTGCCAGTGTTTATGGGCACCCCTCCTCCTCCCCCAGCCAGTCTCCCCAAGTCCGACAGGACATCAACAGCTCCAACTCAGTACCTCCCAGTCAGAACAGTGTGGGGGAGCGTGAAATGCAGCGCATGCGTGCTGAGCCCATGGTGGGAAGCAGCAATGGGTCCTGTGCCCAGGAGGGAGGCTGAGGAGTACGGACAAAGACGACAAACAGGGGAGGTGAGGCCCAGGAGAGAGTCAGAGGACTACAGTCAGCCAGGCTTTTCTGAGAGACCCAAGTCTGTGCCTCCACACTTGTTCAACAAAACAGATGGTAGCATGGGGGACCAGGGGGGTCCTGCAAACAGTGCTCATGGCAGTCACCCCGTTCCCCAAGCCAGACACCACAGAGAGGGCATGTCCCGCCCCTCATTAGAGGGGCAGTCGCGGGACAGAGACCCATCTTCTCGTGTGTGTCCATGGACATGTCAGTGAGTGGCAGGGTGTCCCAGTTGAACGCTGCTGCTGCCTCCCAAGGTCGACCCAGCGGACACGGTTCGGCTTCCTTACCCAACAGGTACACTGGCCCAGGCACACCTGGGGGGTCAGCTCCAGTGGTCAACCACCATCCTCCTTCAGCACGACTCCCTCATGCACAACAACAATATCCCCACAGTGCCGGTGGCCCTCAGGGCTCCGGCTCCAGTTTCCAGGGTGGACCTGGTGTTTTCAGGGAGGAGGAGGAGGACGGTATGACTTGGGTTCAGGACCTCCTGGCTATGGCAGGAGCACCACCCCCTGGCCCCAGACATGGGCCAGACCCTTATGGACGTGAAGCACCAGAGGCAGGCAGTCCATACTCAACTCCCCAGCGACCCCAGACGGCCATGGGAAGGCCCAGTTACCACGGCAGTCCCCCCGGGCCCGCACCCTTCCCAGCAGAGACTAGGCCCCGGATCCAACCCCCCAGGACCCCAACACCCCTTTCACTCATCTTCCCAGGATGGCAGTCACAGCGACTACAATCACCGTCCAGTCATGGAGCAGCGCCCCCACAGCAGCAACCCCACTCCAATGGCTCGCATCCCTCCCCAGACCAAGACAACGGCGCCACCTGGTGGGAGACCGGACCCTTCAGCTGGTCAGAGAACGGCAGTGGGTGATGAGCCACAGCATGACCGGCCCAAAAAGAACGCTGTGTGGTACGAGTATGGCTGTGTGTAGCAGTAACCCATCCCCTCTGGCAGGGGACATAACTAGGCATTGTGGGGTCAGCCATTGCTCCTGGTGTTATGAATGTGCTGTTAGGATTAGCATTCCCCACCCACCTGCCCTCCCCTATCCAGCTCCTTTGGTTTGCTTTACAAGAAGTGCCTTTCTAAAGGTTCCTTTACCAGCTGCCATTAATACAGTGTAGTCAGCTTCATGTGCTGGGTCTGACCAAAGTATATGTATTTAACTTGAAAACTTTATTATAAGATGTAAAACTTAAGGTGCTGCTTTTTTTTTTTACAGCACATCAGTAGCTTGTTATTAAAGAAAGCACGTTATGTGAGGAACAAGACCAAAGCAAATGTATGCAGACTTTGCACACACAAACATTAACTGCACGTAGAGAGGCATACCAGCATGCATGTATGAGCATTAAATAAATTGAGTGCACACTTGTGTGTGAATGTGGGCACCATACGGACACTTACTTCTGCTTAAACATGGAACAATATGTATTCACAGGCGAAGGTGCACACTGACTGACTGAAACCAGTTAGTTATCAGATTAACCTTGTCATTTGTACATATCGGCAAGCGCATGCATGACTACACATACACGCACACACATACATACACATACGTACTCGAGATTCAGTCCTTATGATCAAGCTACATCTTTGCCAGTTGTGGACTGAACATGTATATAAAGAATCTCAGTTCAGCACTGACAGAACATTTCACTTATATCCTTGCCCAGAGCACATGATAACCTGTAACATCAACTGTATGGTGTTTGCAGAAGACCACTGTCGTTTTTTTCATGAACAACGTAAGATATTTGTCTGTATTTGGTCTGTATGACTGTTAGTCCGAAACTGAAAAACGCATTTGAGGCACCAGGCTGAAATGGCTGTAGCTCTCCTGTTTCCCTTATCATTTCAGTTCTCTGACCAGAAGTTGTCTTTTTTTTCCTGGCTTGGTTAATATTATTGTGAAAATTTGATTCAGCAAACTCAAACCTTGAATCTTTATTTAATTCTTCTCATTGACGTATTTGGAGGGGAATTTCTTTTCTTAATTTTGTTTTTGTTTTGACATTCCATTCACTTCTGAGAATGTGAGAGTTTGTTTATGTGTGAATCTAAATGTTTGTGTGTGAGAGTGTCTGTTCGCATTAATGTGTATGACCACCTAATTTCAGATTATTAGCATGAGAGGTGCTATTTTCTTTACAGAAGCACCCTTTTTTTTTAAATACTGTATAAACTTATTCAAGATTATTTTAACCTTGTACGGTTAAACTGAAGCAAATTGAGTCATCTTTGCCTTGAGAAATATTTACGCTTGAGATGCATAGTTAGAAACTTGCTGTACCGAAAGATGCAAAACAAATATGATGCATGAAAATAGTGCCTGCAATGTATGTGTGAGGTCCCTGGATGAAAATGGAGTGGTGCTCGGGTCTATCAGGAATTTGTGGGAAGACCTGTCACCCCACAGGGCCGGTCAGATGCCTTTAGCTTTGTTGCTATCCCTGGCCTGTTGGCCATTATAGCTGACGCAGGATGCAGTTTTCTGGAAATAAAACCTAGCTTTTTCAGGCATGTTGTCTGGGGTGATTTCTCTGGTTAAGTGGCATGCAAAGCATTAGTCATACTGAATTCTATTGCCTATCAATGGCCTTCAACAAAGGAAGGAACGAAGACTGGCTTGATGTGTATGATAGTGCTTCACTGTACAAAGCATCAGTTACCAGATTCTGGGCAACTTTTTTTTTTCTCTATCAGTCCATCCCAGAGAGTGATTTAAGGTGCTTTTGGCAAAAAAATTATTCAAACAGATAATTGACAGAATGCTTTCATAAGATGGTGGCATGCGTGTATTATGTAGTGTTCACAGAGAGACAGCGCATAGGTTTGAAAGATGTAGTTCTTCCCTAACCCTGCTAACCAGTAACCACAGTGTCGTGTGTCATCTGTCTTGTCTTAGACTTCACACAGAGCATACTACTTTGCCACTGTGTTAGTGTGCGCACCACTTAACTGATGGTTACTGATAACCTTTCTGAACATACACTTCGCTGCTGGTGCTGCTGCTGCTGCTGTCCACTTTGAAATATTGAAAGAGGAAGAATAACTGGGATGATGTGTGGAGAGGAGTCTGAGTGCTAATCAAACACTAATGCTGCTCTTGTTCTCTCTGGAATTCCTTTCAATTTAGCTAAAAAGTTCATACTTGATTGTTTTTTTTAAGAACATTAACAATTCTTTTTTTTAAGTTGTCAAAATGTCATTACATATACACATTAGTTGGTTGAATTTTGAAATCTCTGAAGCATCAGATCTGTGTCTGTAGAGTTGTTAGTGAAATGGAAGAAAGAGAAAGGTTCAGAACTGGGGAGTGGGGGGGGGGGGGGGGGGGGGGGGGGGGGTTGAGTTGACAGGAAAAGTAATATAGGGCTGCCGTTACATATTTGAACTGTCATGCTTGCCTAGTTCATGGAGCAAAAAGCTGATCAGCCATTAATGTATTCTTTGCCCATAGATCCGCGTCATGTTTAGGTTTGATGTTGGTCAGTCATCAAGCTTAAAACAGGGCTGCATGTCTCATTGGTAGCATGGCATCCCATGTCAGTTCTGTCCAGTGAAAAAGGCTGACTGACAGTTTGCTCTGAAGATAGTGCACTGCATGATGTACAGCCTAGTCCTATCAATTTTTCATCAAGCCAGACTCAGAAGTCAGTGTTTACAAGGTGAATGTAGGTATATGCTTTTGTGAACTAAACACTTCTGAAATATTTGAAGACTGCACACAGGTTACATATCTCTCATTACAAGGTTTGATGTGGCACTGTGAAAGCGACTTTCCATTCAAGGAAATTTACTCTGATGTTGTATTTCAAACTATGCCGCTGGGGGGAAAAAAGGAAAGGAAAAAAAGTGTTTACTTCATCTGTTTACTGCTTTGGTTGGGTGGAAGTCAAGTAAACCAAGATTTCACCGTGGTCACACACTGGGCGAAAAGGATCATCTCCACCTGTGTTCAGCAGTCTGAAATGTGATGAGTCCGTAGCTACAGATTACACGAATAAAATTAGGACCTTTGCAATCTCAAGTCTTACATTACAATATATCATCTTAAAACAAGTGTATGGGTTTGTTTCAGATCTGTTAAACTTGCCAGAACAAACCACATTGTTTTCTTTCTGTAGCAAATCAAATTAGAGTAAAAAAAAAAAAAAAAAAAAAAAAACTTTTTCCGGATCCTGCCACTTTTCCCAGCAAATGTCCAAAATGTCCTATTGATTTGAATTAAACCCTTGCTTTGAAAAACAGTGTTCTGATTTATATCATTTCTGAATCACTTGCTAGCATCAATCCACAGTATTATTGCTGGGTTTTTTTTTTTTTGTTTTGGGGGGGGGGGGGGTGCAGGGGGGGGGGGGGGGGGGGGTTGCAGGGGGAAAGGGTAGTTTTTTAAAAATTTTTTTGATCTTAAATGATATAACAAGAATACTAAAAGAAAACAAAACAAAAAAAAATGGTACAAAGAACGCAAGAGAATAAAATGGGGTGGGGGGTGCAGAAAGAAAAATCTCTAAGCTTCCTCACACTCTA
The DNA here is from genome assembly GCA_016801955.1 of Conus betulinus. Classification (NCBI taxonomy): domain Eukaryota; kingdom Metazoa; phylum Mollusca; class Gastropoda; order Neogastropoda; family Conidae; genus Conus; species Conus betulinus. Next base: position 108,826 of record JADBJO010000464.1, on the reverse strand, counting down.
TCAAATAGATGTCCAAAATGTCCTGCAGATTTTTCTTGAGCTAGAGCACATCCCAAACTCTTGAATCTTCAGATGAAACATTGAGCATGTGCATGTTTTTCTTGGACAAATGTACTCAGTAATTGTCTTTTCTACACACCTACATGGCGTTTGTGGTTTGCATGTTGTCTGGAAAACTGGCTGTGTTATTGTTGTGGTGTTTTGTGATAAACTAACCCACTGATCATGGCATGCATGGCTGTTTCTGTAAACAGGGATAAAACCAGATAAGAAAAAAATTTTACTGACTCTGCCTGTCAAACTAATGTTAGTGTGCAAGTTCTGATCCTAAGTGGAAATGTATCTGTGAACGAATCTCACTTGTAAAGCTCTTTCACAACATGCACATGCATGCATACCCACACAAGCAAAGCAAGTCCAAAAAGTTCCTTCAAACTCTAGTCATTTAGAAATACATTATACAGAGAAGGAATATTTGTACCAACCATAGTTTGCAAATTTTATTGAACCACAGTCTGTTGTCATTCCTATCATGATTAGTAATTGATCAAAACCCTTCTGGCTTTATTTACTGATTGTGATTTACATTTAAAATTGGTAACAGACATTCAGTAACATTTCAACAAAAAGAGAGAGAGAGAGAGAGAGGAGAGAGAGAGCGAGCTTGAGATGAGATGAAGACAAGGTAGGAAAATTTGTGATTTTACCAAAAAAGGAAAAAAGGAAGCATGTTGCTGTCGTTTGTTTTCATATTCCAACAATGACGTTTATGAAAGAGACTGATAATGGCATCAAGCTTTATCATGCTGTAACAGTCATTTTAATACTGTCGCAATTGTGCATACATGCAAGTCATCTTCAGTTTACAGTGAACAAGCTTGTCAGTTTAGAAACTGTGAAGAGAAGTTTCCAAAGTTCACCAGTTGATAGGAAAATTCTTTATTCTTAGATAAGAAATAGTTCAACAGCAAAGTTCAGGTAAACAGATTAAGAAGTTTGCTCATGATTAGATAGTGTGGAGTCTGCTCATGATCAGATAGAGCAGAGTCTGCTTGGCTTAAAGTGTAATCAGTGGGTGGTTGCCCATCCTGCAACAAACACAGATGGGCTGGTTGGTTGGTGGGGACGTGGTTTTGTCATCACTGTGAATTGACTAACACTGTTTGTCTGGCATGATGCTGTACAGTATTTCTTTCTGTGACAGGCTGGCTCGATGAGCGATGACTCGGGCTAACCTGACTGCATGCCATACGCTCGTTCGCTCGCTCAGCCTTCTCTCCCCTTCCTTGCAAGGGGGGCATAACTCAGCGGGTCGTGGTGTATATCCGTATTCAGTGGCCGGCCTCTCTTCCCAGTATTGTGTGACGAGTTGTGTTTTGGGGGTGGTGTGATGTCCTGAGTGCGGTTGACTCATTTTACAGTGTCAAGTGTGTTGTGAGACATCCCCGGCTTTGTAGTGATGTTGCCTGAGGTCGTGAGCTGTGTGGAAAGAGGACATGTGATAGACAAACATGTACTGAGTGTTAGAACTCGGGGGGAGGCTTCCAGACACTCTGTTTGGGCATGAAGAAAGCGGTCTTCTGCAGGGTCTGCTACAGATTTCTCATCTGCCATCATTTGCTCCTCACAGTGTGGCACTGCAGGACTGAATAGCCATGGCTGGTTCTGCCTGCAGTCACACACAGTGTCTTGATGTTTGGCATCATGTATCATATCATTTCAAGCTCTTGCAAGCTATGACCAGTTTGCTCCCTCCTGTCAACTTTTTGTGACCGATATGGTAATAAGAGGCCCCATGCAGGCGTCTTACGCTCTGGCCTAAGCATGGAGATAGATCTGCTACCTGTCATTCTGTCATGGCACAAGAATCTCTTGTCAAATGTTGCTTTTGTCTGGCCTGTATTTTTTCAGGCTCACAATGTTCAGTTGTTCTTCATACATTTAGCTGCCGACACTAAACTGCTGTTTGCACCAGTTGCTGTAATGCAGTAACACACTGTTCTTCCTCTATAGATGATGTAAGAGAAAGAAGAGTTCCTTGAAATTTACTGGACAGTATTTCCTTTTTTTTTTTTTTTTTTTTTTGATAAAAGTTTTGAGTGAAGCAGTTTTTTCTCTCTAACTCCATACAGCTAAAAAGATTCACTGGTTGGTGAGAATTTTATAACAGACTCTGCAGAAGACCATTTTGTTATTAGCAAATAGTGATAGAATCAGTGGTGTTTTGTACAGCAAGGACTGTCATAGGACGGACTGTGTTTGAAGAGGCTGTGATGTTGGTAGTGGGTGAAATGGTGTATCTGTGCTTAAGGAAAATGGGCAACATCTCACTGCTGAAATGCTTTTGTTTCTCATGCTCTTATTCATACGCTTTAATTTTCTTTCTGTTAGATAAGAGGCAAATGATTTTCTCAAGCATATTAGTTGGAGGAGTGGGTTGGGGCAATACATTGTAGAATGCTGAAGTATTATTTACATTATTCATCATATTGGGGAGGGGGGCGGTTGTCAGAAAGGAAGAAAAAACACTTTCCATAAACATAGAAGCCTGTCAATGTTATGGTGTTAATATTATGGGTGGTCAGTGTCAAAGGTTCTGTGATATCTGCAGCTTATGAAAATCATGATGTTGAGCTGTTGTTTCACACAAGCAAATAAAGGCATTCAAGGTTCTATCTGTTGCTCATCGCCCATTCATGTAGAAGTGGACTGTAGTGTTGTTCAGAAAGGGAACAGAACTGAGGTGTGGTTGTGGTGCACAGTGTGGCCCTGGAAGCTTCCCTCTGTGTCTTTGCTATGTGTCCGCTTGCTGTCAGTGTCACAACCTGCATGCATGATGCCCTTGGGCTGGCTTGTTACTGTGGGGTGTTCCGCTTGGCTGACCATTGATGTGGACTAATTCCTAACGTGTGTGTCTGTGTCTGTGTGTGTGTGTTATCTGTGCTTACTAGTATGGGTTCATCAGTCTGCATGTCGCTTTACTGTAACACAGGGAAAAGCAGAAATCTGTCTGAGCCCGTGAATAGCTCTGATAGACACTGCACCAAATTGGCATTTTTAAAACTGAAATGAAACCTGTGGTACCCAGTGTCATTGTTGGCATGTTTGCTGTTCTTCTTCCCATGTTGTCAGTCTGGTGATTGGTAGTGTGGTGTCACATCACCGCCTCACCTTCCCACCCTCGTCTTCTTCTCCATCCCTATCCTTCCTTCCCCTCCACTCCTCCTAAGGTGGGTGTGGATGTTGAACCTGAATGAAGTAATCAGCCAGCCACGTCCACAGCTCTGCCAATGCAGAGCAACACTTTAATGCACAATGCAACACAGACCATTGTTCGGCAGCTTTCATCTTCACACACAAAATAACGATCAACACAAAGAAAACACAGTCCCCCCCCCCCCCCCCCCCCCCCCCCCCCTTTCCCTTCCCTTCAATTCAATGATGACAGATGTCAGACAGCAAGATAAGGGTTGTAGGGAGTTCATTTTATGATTTTGTTCTGTTCATTTTTGTCTGTAACAGTCATCTGCCTTTTTTGTTTGTTTTGTAACAATGGTATTAGCAGTATTGATGGGAAACAAACAAAGCAGATAAACAAGTGATGTAGGCATGCATGCTTCCTTCATTCAGGGTTGTTGCGTCCATGCCCAAACAATTCTCCATCCCATCTCAGTGGTGCAGTGCATTTGGTCAATCCACCACACTGTTATCCTCTCCCACACTATTCCAGTGTCACACCTTGCCTCTTCCCAACCACTTGGAACACTTTTCAGTATGTTTGTAGAATGTCTGTGGCTTTGCCTGTCATGCTGAAAAGAAACATTTAAGAAACATCTAATTGCTACTGTATGCGCAAGTCAACCAAATAAGCAAAAATGTGATAACAGTTCTTTTTTCCAATGTCGGCACATATTAGGGTTAATTTTATCCCATATACATAAAGATTAAATGGCCAGTGTATGTAAATGTAAATATCTGGTTTGGGGTATCTGCAAGAGCAAGCTGATCAGGCTGACAGCTTACAGCCTTGGAAGACATGAGTTTGGATTTTGAAACTGAAACATCATTAATGCAGTTGCAAAATATCAGAAAGCGGACAGTCTCGCCCAAATACCTTGTCTGGGATGGACAGCAGTAAATATCAATGGACATTTAAAAAAAAAAAAAAAAAAAAAAAAAAAAAAAAAAAAAAAAAAAAAAAAAAGCGCAGACTTCCTTCCAATCCGAGGACGTCATTATTTATAGCGCACTGGAAGATTAAAAGCGAACAAGCAAACAAAAACCAAAACGGAACAACGACAAAAAGGTGCGGTAGCTTGTATAACTAGAAGTTACTTCTAACTTGCTGTATGACTTCCAACCTTCAGTGACAAGAGGTGTTTTGTTAGCATTGAAGATGAATTGGAACATAAACAGACAGAACACTGAAAAAAAAAAAAGAGCAAGCTAATCAAAGACAGTGCCATCTGTGTTTGAAGTTCTCACACATATTTCCCTCTTAAGTACTTTCTAACATGGATCCAGAGACAGCAGTCCAGGAGACAAACTTCTGAATGTTCAGGACTTGATGACAGAATGGGTCTGGGCTGTAGTGGTGTTATGGACACTGTGGAAAAGCAGGGCTGTCTTGAAAGTGTACAAACAAGGTAAAACTGACATGTGGGAATGTGTGGTTTGCATTGTGGCAAATGTTTGAAGACAGGTAGTTACATTTCCAGTTGCATGCCATATCTTACATGCTTTGAAAAAAAAAAAAAAAAAACTAAACGCATGCTCAGTCAACAGAACTGCATGCATACAAGTGCATGCAAACATGCACACACACACGCATGCACGCACGCGTGCACACACACACACTTACACACAGACACACACACACACACACGCACACGCATGTGCAAACCAGCTTTTGATAAATACAACCATAATTTTTTATGTAAGCTAACCCAGTTTTGAATCTTCTGCACATCTGACTTCATCAATAGAAAAATCATGAAAATGTGATATTATGAAGTATTATCCACCCATAACACACCCTCTCTTATTGTTAGTTGCTTCCAGGTAGTGCGTTAACATAGGGCCACCCCAGCCACCCCCATCCCTGAAGAAGTCATTGTCAGCAGTTGTTTCCCCCTGAATCAGTCCAGTCTTGAGACAGATGTCTCCGCTGGCTGCAGGTAACACTGGGGTTGAGTACACACGGCTTACAACTTGCTAGCAAATCCCGGTCTACATCGTCATGAAACAATACATTTTTTTTTTCCTCCTCTAATTCTGCCAATGTGATGCCTACAATGCACATGAAGTTGATAATACATTCCACTGCAGACATTGTGATGTACAGCTTTACGCTGATCTGCTTAGACAGAAACTGCTGCATGTGTTGTTTTTTTTTATGTATGTGCATTGCATTAATTTTTATGATGTATTCATCGTACATTTCATATTAATTTCACCAGTGATAACAAAATAGAGTCAAATTGATTTCAGTTCATTAGTTGCTGAAGTGTCCAGTCAGAACTTGACAATAAATGACAATCTTGATATACTTGCATTTTCCACTTGCACAAATTGTACATTTTAATTCCTTAATACCAGACAAAGTAGAACACATTTTTTGTGAAACTCATGTATCCAGCATGACTCCAGATAATTTGGTGATTTATTATATTTAGATTATTCTTGAACTTAGGCAGTCTTCAGACAGTTGTGTGAGCCTTTTTTTTTTTCGGAGATGTTGTCCCCATAGTGGATTTTTTTTATTGTGAATCAGGTAACAGATGTTGATTTATCTGAGGTTTTCATCCTCTTGGCCATGAGTAACATGCAAACCCAGACTTTTGTGTATCTGTTGAATGTTTGACATACCTAACCATACCGGTTATTTGTCAGACAGCCTGTGGACAAGCCTGAACTGCAAGTTGGACACTCATATAATCAATAGTTGTCAAAGAGTCGGTAACTGTTATCTGTCCGACTCAGTTATATAGGTTGTCTATCAAACAGTCTGGACAGGCTGTAAATGTACCCTGACACTGTAATATGGGCTGATTGTAAAACAGTCTGACATGCTCTAAATGTGATCTGACACAATAATGATTATGGGCTTGTTGTCAGTCAGTCTATTGTCAGTGTAAGTGTGACCTGACCACCAGAGCATAAAGTGGATGTCAGCAGTTGGTCATTTTGCTCTGGAGCAAAGATGGAGTTTAAATTTCTATGATGTAAATGACCTAAATAAAAATAAATGAAATGACCAAACTGATGTGATTGGTCAAATTTGAATTTTTAGTGGGAGATGTTTGGAAAGACCCAGGTTTTGTACATTGTTGTGGAAAAAGCCTCGTCAACATGGGCATTCTCTTTGAGGACATCAGAAGAATTGATACACAGTTTTTCTAACATAATTTAGGGAGAGGGTGTGTCTTCTATTCGAGCTTGAAGCAACCTTGATAGCTGGTGGGCTACAAACAGCATTAATATGTGTGGTAACTCTTTAGACACTGCAGTAACTGGGGCACTGCTTAGTTTTAAAGCAGTTTGCTTTTTTTTTTTTTTTAGAGGTGAAAAAGAGTAGTTCAAGGCAGTGAGAGAAGGGACTCTGAAAGTACTCTGAGGTTTTGTTTATTGCTTTGCCTTTATTTTTTCCAGGATTTACAGACATTAGAATCGGATCATGGGGAAGGATGTTAGGTGGCAGTGAAGACAGTCTGGAAGGAATCTGAATCAGCACAATACAAATGATGTCGCACAGGAAGCACAATATGTGCAGATACACATGCATGTGTGGTACAAGTCATTGTTGATTCAGAAATCAGGACATGCGAGTTATCGCATGCTCACTGAATCTTTCTTCACAAAATTTTACTGGATGACGTTTTTATTGTTTCATGCAGTTCTTTTATATTCATTTAAATTGGTCTGCCCATAGATTATTTTTACTGTGGTCACAGACGTTCTGAAGGTTTTGTTACGATTGTTCATCAACTTTCGTTCATTTCCCTGACACTGGGAGTTGGGATGTATGGTTGTTTTCTGACTTTCTTGTCCGAAGAACATCCTCAAACAGAAAGTAATCTATCAAAATGTTTGACATATCAGCAGGTTATTTCATCCATTTTCTTGATACCCCTTTGATTTGATTGGAAATGTCTCCTTTCTGACAGGAACGCATCATTTCCACTTGAACTGCGAAGGTTGTGTTCACGGCACACCAACTCAGGGATTGTATTTCCACATATGAGAGTGAAGTTTGTATAGGTGGAAACCAGTAGTTAGTTCCTTGGGTTTGTTATTTTGGCCACAACCAAAGAATTTTTTGGTTGGAGCTAACCTGCATAGATATTTACAGAGTTTTAAGCATCCTTGTGCAGGTGAACAACATAGTATTGTATTTCTTGTACATTTAAGTGGTGTCTGCATGATTTTTCCACTGTGTGTGAGTGCGCATGTTTGTGTGTGTGTATGCGGTTTTTTTTTTTCATGCAAGGTATACAATGAACATTTGGTAGACAGATGATGCAGCAAATTGGATGGAGAATTTAAATATTGATGTGAGTGCATGCTCTGACAGGATCATCTGCTGTCTAAACCATCTTCATGGTTGCCGTGCACTTACCTGGATACAGTGAATCTCTTCAAAATGATTATTTGTAAGTCTAGATGAATAATTCATTGCCAGTCAAATCAAGATTTACTGGGTTTAAAGACATGAAATTCAATGGGAAATGGAGTGCATTGTGGTTTTGTGTCATCCGATTAATTTTGGAGAACTAGTGATGGAATGGGCATGCCAGATGACAGTGAAAATACTATGGACCAACTCTGTGGTCCCTCTGAGTAGACAAAATATATGCAGGTTGCCTGGAGTTCTCATGATAGGAATCTATGTATTCAAGTGAGTGGTCACGTGCAAAGATAGTAAAAGGTTTGCAGCTAGTTCTTGTGATGGGAACATTGTGCAGCATTACCAAGTATGTGTGTGTTTACAAATGCAATACATATATGATCAGGTGTGGTGTGTGTGTGTGCACACGCGCATGTGGGTGCAGATACATGTATGTATGAAAAAAAAATTGAGAGAATGCAATTCATATGTTTTTTAACATGTCTATTGATAAATAATTATAATTTGGTCTTCAGAGTGGTCCGTCCAAACAAGAAATGTCTCGGTATACTTTTGAATAAATGCTGCTGGGGGAATTACTTCAAAACTTTGAAAGTCCCCTGCATGAGTCCCGATGGAAATCATGACCAGATTCTCTTTTGTGTCCTCATATTTATGCATCATCTTGATCACCCTGAATCTGCTGAGATCAGTTATAACCTGGTGGAGGTAATCTCCCCTTTTGTCAAAATTACTGTTACAACATTTACTGAACTACCTATGTTAATTCATCTATAGCAGTACCTCCCTCCATAGTGTTCTGTCAAAATGATTACTTCCACCCTGCCATTCACAGTGATAGAAATCATTCCACAGGGATGAAGTGTCGGTCTCAGATGTCCGGTTATTTGGATACAGTCTCTAATTTGATACAGATTGAGCATTGTGCCTTTGCACTGATGTACATATATATATACGGAACTGTACAGTCAGATAACATTGGTGTATCTTTTGATTTGGCATTTTATTTATTGGAATTTTGTTTCATTCATGTTTACCCCACTCGGATGTTGCCAAGGCTGTTTGTCCACAGTGTTTAAGGTTTGATGACCATTTCTTGGTGCAGATGGAAGGGTGGGGAGATTTTCATTTGTATTTATTGGCAAGTTTGTCCCACATGTTGGAGATGTAACAGTATTGTGATCCCCCGTCCAAATCAAAGATGTCGCTTTGACCCACTTGATGCAATCTGAAAGACACACAGCTGCACCATGGTAACCTGAATCCTCTGAGCGAATCCACTGGATGGCTTCAGAGTATTTTGAACCACATGTCAGTGTTGTAACCCATACCGATTTGAATGCTCTTGTGTTTAGGAGAACTATTTGCCCAAGCAGCAAACAGAATGCCATAAATTCCAAATGGGGTTTCCTGTGCGTATTTCCCTCCACCCTATTTTCTAGTGCACTGAAGTTTTCTTTGAATCGTTCTCCCTAGTCGGAATCCATTGTTTCAGACAACACACACATTCAGAATGTCAGGGCATTCACGATGACCTCTTTGAAGATGGTCACTTGGCTGTATATCATGGCTGGAGAGCTTCTCTGGGCCATTCATTTGTCTTTTGGTATAAGGTTGTGGATGATGTTATTTTCATTATGGTTTTCTTCATTGTGTGAAGTGATTTCCCTCCAGACAGCGGGGTGTGAGGAGAGAGTAAGGATGGACTCCACACACACAGGGTTGTGACACCTGCGCTTAGAGTCTGTGCTCCACTGCCTCTGGCAAGTATTGCCAGTTTGTTCATGTTTGAGAATGAAAAAACTTTTTGAGAGCAAATTTTGTGTCTGTCTTGTGCTGGGAGAGGAATGTTGTGTGTGAGTGTCCTCCCCTGAACTGCATCAAGACACTTGATGCATTTCTCTGGCTCTGGTTTACACCAGGATCTGAGATTCATGCTCGTTTTTCAGAATATGGACAACAGATTCATTTGCTTCGGAGTGTCAAGCAGGAACAGTGTGTATGCAAGAGAGCTGCTGAGAGAAAAAGTTTGATATGAAAAGGAAGAGACGGATTCTTAAGGCAATTTGGGGGGGGGGGGGGGGGGGGGGGGGACCACGCTTGGATAGAGGCAGGGGGAGAAAATCACAACTGCCAGCTCCATCTAAATACATGTGTAGAGATGCAGTTGGACTTTTGCCATTAAAGTTGATAATTTGCTTTTTGCATTTGTTCAGTATAGATGTGTGTATGACAGATGGTGCGAAAAAAAAGTATTTAGGTCCCCTCTTCCATCCCCAATCCCATCTTCCTCCTCTGCCTCTTCATCTCACAGCCCCGCACCACACAGTCCCACTCAACACTTCCAATCCAGGAACAGCTGCAGATCCAGTTCTACCTGTCCACCCAGCCAGTTACCTGGCTGTTCTGCCAGTCATCTGAGGAGACGCGTGTTTTGCTGCCAAGTCACTGTGGTGTATCCAGTAGTGGTTTTTGCACAAAAAGTCACTGTGGTTAAGCTTTAGTAATGGTTGAGCCTTGCACTAAACATCAGTCGTGGAGCAAGTTTGTGTGGGAAGCCCTCTGAAATGGAAAGACTTTTCATCAACGCTCTTCTGAATCTATGGACTCAACTGTTTACTAATTCCCATTGTCAAATTGTTCACATTCTTGGTTCCTGAAGTTTAATCGCCAGCAGAGTGTGTTATAAATCCACATTATCCTCATTATCGCTGAACAGGTCCCTCCTGAACGGAAGAACTAACAGGGGTATGAGATTTAGACTGTAGTCTGTAACCATATCATGCTACTATTTTTTCTTTCTGTTGGCAGGTTTCTGTTCATCCCTCGAAGTGCGATTTTCTTCATTATTTGGCTAGAATGGCGGTTCATTTTCCTGTCCAAGAATTCCACATATGCCACTGAATTGAGAAGTTATTGAAAAGTGTTAATCACTGTTGAAGCTCAGCCAGCCACACAGAACCTTTTCAAGGCTGTTCATCTCACAGAAAAAAGCGTCATGTGTCAGATCATCAAAAAAAAAGATTATATCCTTGGAAACAAACAAAAGCAGTTAATGACACAGTAGGTAAACAAACCAGCACTCACCAGCCGCCATGACAAGTGGTTAGCATCATGGATTCCTGGCTTGGGGGGTCATGGATACAATTCACATCAGAGCCATTCATTTGCGATATTTTTCTGCCCCGACCAGCTCCTATCCAGAGTCAAGTTTGCTCAGCTAAAAGACTGGAACCACACAATTGAGTTTCATCCACTTCATGGATGCATCTCTGAGACCAGTGAGAATTTTGCTCAAATTTCCTGACCAACACTGCAGGTGTCTATCTCTCGGGCCTGATTAAGGCCAGGATATAGTATAAAATTAAGTGGAGAGTACAGCCCTGTCACACAGTCTCAGACCCAGCACCATTTTCTTCATCCTTACTGATCAGTATTATAAAAAAAAGTCTCAAATTCTGTGGCCCTTCATGCCCTGCTCTCTGGTGACCTCGATTTTGATTGCCTCGCCACAACTATGGCCTTGGTTTGATTTTGTCAGGATCACCACAATCAGCAAATTCATGGAAACTGTCGCTGGACGGATGTAGAGAACTTACTTGCGCTGGCTCCGCAACAAAGCAATTACTGTCGTCATTAGGGGGGCTTAGGAGGTACTGTCCTGCGTTAATTGGATCAGAACAGGCACCGCTTAACATCACCCAAGTGACTCAGCAGAACTGCAGCGTCTCTTCTTGTGGGTTGCCTTGTGACAACCAGACATTGATTGCTCCCTGTGGATTGCCAGTGCCAGGGCTGTGTAGCAGTCTGGCTTAGGCCGTGCCAGTGGACAGGGGGCCGGAAGTAGCAGGTGCAATGCCACCTAGATGGCACAGAAGATCGAACAGCAAAAAAAAAAAAAACAAACAAACAAAAAAAAAAACCCATACTCACAGTAATATGTCAGGGCTTGAGAAGAAAAAAAAAACTGTCCGTACCATGACTCGGACCAAGGACTGAAGTTTTCCACCACCATTTTACCACAAACAAGGCCACTGTCATGCTTTGCTACTTCTTTTACTTCCAAACCCATCAATTAAACAAACACTCTCTGCTTTATAACTCAAGAAAAAGCTCCTGTCCATTGCCTGATACAGGAGCTAAACAACAATTAGGCAAAAACAGCTATGGTAATTTTCAATCAATCGGAAAGCAATCAATAATACGACACTGGCAAATTGTTTTTTGGTGCTTGTACAGACATCAAGGCAAAAACAGCTTTGGTAATTTTCAACTGATCAGAAAACAAAAACATTAAATACACTGTCAAATTGTTTTCAAGCCTTTGTACTGAGAAAAATCTTTCATGATCATAGTATCCTCTATGTGCAGAGAAAAATATTTCATTCCATATGATTACAGTATCCACTAAGACTTCAAAGCAGAAGTCGCATCATCACAGCATGGGCATCCATGTAGGTAATCAGACCCATATCATTCTTGCAGAATATCCAATCAGTGTGGTAAAGAGAACATTTTTGCCCATGCAGTCACTATCTGATGAAAAGCTATTGTTCTTGGATCTGTTACACTGAAATTCCATAGATCAAAATTACCCCAAGTCATGTAACAACTTTCACTCTCTTATATTCTGCTAGCCTAAGTCAATACAGTGAATGATCCAGTTCTTCCAGCTGTGTCATGTTACTCTGGCACCAATGGATGACAGCTACTGATAAGTTTACAACTCCCTGTTTGAGTAACCAAGGCACCAATCTTATGCATGTGCAAGTCAAATCATTTTGTTTCCACAGCTATCTGTCTGTCATTGGTTTTCTGATGCTAACAGTAGGTCAGAGCAAGGAAAGTGAAAACTCTGCTATGGGCGTTGCCGACTCTAGTCTTAGAATGGCAAGTGGTATCGCATACAGGGCAAGTCACGCTTTCTACAAAACAGCTGTGTCCCACTGCCTTAACACTATAACAACAATTCCTTTCCCCATCTCTGTCTGCCTACCTTGTAGTTAACTCTCTTTCTCCTCACACAAACTGAGTTTATGGTACCCTGTATGAGCAATGCTACTGTAATCAGAATCTTGTGTGTATGGGCGATTGTGATATTCATGCTCATTATATAGAGTTCAATACATCCACACACTAGTAAATATCAATTGTACATTTGAATGTCAATGGTGCTTATTGCAGCTCACATGTATTTGCATTGCATGTACTGAGTTTTCCCTCTTCATACACACTGTGTGTACACGATGTGCATACCCAAACAACTTCCTCTGTTAATTTTTTTTAGAGAGTTGACTGAATTGTAAAGATCAGTTTCCAGCTCAACATTTTCAGTGAAACCTAGAGGACAGTTCATCAGAATCCTTGCTCATTTCAAATTAAATGTCTGTCCCACTGTGACGTATAACAATAATATTTATCAACTCCCTCCCACCTGTCTCTTGGTGACATGTAAAATTTGTCCATTTTCTCCAGGGCATTCTACGGGTAATAGATAATATTTATCAACTTTTACCTGTCCTCCTGTAATACTTCAAATCTTTCCATTCCCTCTCACATGTCCCTCTGTAATATGTAATATTTATCAATTCCCTCTTACCTGTCCCTCTGTAATTTGTAAAGTTCATCAATTCCCTCCAAACACCTGCCTGATATCCACAGCATTTCTTGCAATTGATGTCCAACAATGATATTAATACGAGATAATGGTGCCATCATGATTATAAAGTAGGCCTGACGAATCTGAATCCATCTCCGTCACCACTGACCAGATATCTTCTGCACTGGTCTTGATGTCCAAATCAGCCGATGGCCCTCCCATGTCTGTCTTGACCCACCCTGGGTGGACTGCGGCCACTAAAATTCCAGAATCTTTCAGATCTACTGACATGAGAGCAGTGACCATGTTGAGAGCAGCCTTGGAAGTGCGGTAGTGGCATGAGTCATGTTTATGCTCAGCAAGAACATGGACAATGGACGACATGATAGATGACACATTGAGGACAGCGGCACGCTGGCAGCTTATTGGAAGGGTTTTGTTCCTTTCTGCAGCTTTCTGGAGGATGGGGCAGAAACTTCTGAGTCACCAGTAACGGAGCTGTAAACAAATCAACACAGACACTGATGACATTTCTTTTAGAAAAATCAAAAAGATTTCTTGAAAAAGTCCAAATGCTTCAGATGTGCTGACTTGCAGTACAACAGCGATATACAAATCAATCAGAATTGTAAGTAAAAGCTAATAGAAAAAATTGCAGAAAGCCTGGACAACCTGTTCAGTTTCTGTCTTTGCATCTATGGCCTATTTTCTCTTCTCATCTAGTAACCAGCACCAGTGATTTGCATTTCCAACCTCGCCAAGTGATTCGGTTCTCAGTGGGCCTTTGACAGTGGGCCTAAGACAGGACTCTCCACTCCCCCTCTCTTGCCTGCTTCTTGTGTCTCCCCTGGCACTGTGCCCTGCAGAATGCATGGTCTGGGCCAGGCCAGCTGTTTTCATGGCATTCTCTTTTCTTCCATAATGATCAGCTGGCTGTATCTTGTCGGACTATTGGGGATTCCTATTTTACCATGCGGTCTGTTGAGATTCTCTTCCCATGACATCTGGGTTTTTTTTTCATCTTTGGAAGCAGTCAGTCTTCTTTTCCTTGGCATCTGCAAGCTAGACAATCAGTCCAGGTCAGCCCTTTTTTTTTTTCTCATGCTCCTGTTAGCAACTGTAGGCCTTGGTCTTCAGAGGAGTGACCAGTGGTTACTCATTGAAGAAGACATGCAGTGACTTTCCCTGAGTTTCACATGATTACAGATACATGGAGATAACCAAGGAACACATGAGCATGACTCACTTTCTTCATTCTTCCTTTCCTTTCCTTTTTTTTTTAAATGTTTTTTTAATTCATTTTTCTTTTTACAAATTCTTGTCACATCAGTCTGCACTATTTCAACCAGGATTTCTGACTTGGATCTGTCAGTGATTATGGCATTAAAATTATGAAAGCTGTAGACATTTTCAACTTTCTAAATTCTGCCATTCTAGCTTTGTTTCTTCTCACTGCCCTTCTGTGCCTGCTCTTGATCTGGTCATCTTAGCACTGACCATGTTGATCACCGAAGCTCGTCGGTCATGGCTACGGATTAATTTCAAAGGCCCTTCCACCAATGATAAGGAAGTTTGCAGAATCTGCTGAATTACATAGACATAAACAGCCCGATATATGCATGAATAAAAGAATCACATTTCAAAAAACAAAGTTAAAAAAAAAAAACAACTAGTTAATAAGATTCTTTCTGTTCACATAATTCAGATTTCTTTCTGTTTTCAATCTTCTTCATCTTCAATGGAAACAACATAAATGTTGTCTTTAACATGAGCTAGAGGCCAAAAAGACATTCTTTTCTAAACATGTTCTGCCGTTGTCATTTTTCATATGCAACCAACATAGTAATGTCTCCGACAGGTTAAACAAACATGGTAATGTCTCCAACAGGTTAAACATAGTGATGTCTCCCACAGGTTAAACAAACATAGTAATGTCTCCGACAGGTTAAATAAACATAGTAATGTCTCCAACAGGTTAAATAAACATAGTAATGTCTCCAACAGGTTAAAGAAATATAATAATGTCTCTGACAGGTTAAACAAACATAGTAATGTCTCCGACAGGTTAAACATACATGTAAATGTCTCCGACAGGTTAAACAAACATAGTGATGTCTCCCACAGGTTAAACAAACAGTAATGTCTCCGACAGGTTAAACATAGTAATGTCTCCAACAGGTTAAAAAAAAAAAAAAAAAAAAGTGTGCGATTAGAAGAAACTAAGAAAGAGTCGAAGAAAATTTGGCTCGAAAGGTGCTCCATAAGTCTGGTCAACTTCATCTGTCAGACCATCCATGTCATCAGGAAAGTGGATGTTTGCAAATGTCCTGCCACCAATATTCACCTTTCTCTATGTTGTGTGTGTGCGTTTGTGTATAAGCACACGTGTGTGAGGGTGCATGTGCTCATATATGCATGCATATATGCATGCTTGCATGTATGTGTGAGTGTGTTTATGAGTGAGTATGTATGTATAGGGAGACAGGCTCAACGTTTTACAGTCACAAGAGCACCTACATTTTATCTTTTTTATTGCTTAAACCATTCTTCTCTAAGGCTTCCTTCATCGATCTCATTCTCCATTTGAAGCATCGTTTTCCTTCATGCATAGAACACATACTAACATCTACAAGACAGATTTCTTTTTTTCCTGTCCCTCCCACTCTCCATCTCTCTTCTGTCCTCCCCTCCCCTTCCCCTTTCCCTGATGATCATGTTTTAATTTGTGACAAATTGGAATATAACACCCAAATTCAAGCATATAATTGTCTGTCATTTCACTATAAACCTGCAGAAACAGGACCTTACTTGTTGCATTGACGTTGAAACTGAGCTGCATTCTTTCACGGGTCATCGCCTGAAGATTGCCGCCATCTGACTTGTCCAAGAAAATTCCAGCATTGTTGATGAGCAGGTTGAGACCCTGGTCCCGACAATCGCCGAAGTCTTCTCAAAGGCTGCTTCGATGTCACTGTCACTGGTCACATCCAAAGGAACAATCTTTAGGGCAGGAGTAGACCTTGGCCAGGTCCTGCAGCTCCTCGGCTTTGGGGGGATCTCTGCACGAGGCAATGAGGTGCTCTGGCAATGAGGGCCCAGACAGGATGTGTCGGACCAGACCCAGGCCTAGACCTCGGTTGCAGCCTGTGATGAAGATCGACTGGGGGCAAGACATTGCTGCACACACACACACACACACACACACACACACACACACACACACACACACACACACACACACAAAACTGGTGATTGGACAAAGTATTAGATGTTTTAACCTTTCCTAGATGTCGCATTTAACAAAACATTTGATGATGCGAGTCTCTGAAGACTAATAGTCTCTTCAGAGGGTTCATCCGTTTAGGCTATGGCTCTGGAAGAACCATCTCACTGGCAGAGTGAGACACAGTAAAGCCTCTGTGAAATGTGTGGGTCCTAAAAGACCTGTACTGTCCAAAGTGTGCAATCAAAAGCGACATCTGGTGAAAATAAACAAGTGTGGATCCTGTAGAACCCCTTATCGCTGGAAATGAGCTGTTCAAATTATGTTACAATTCATCAATTAGAAAAAAAAAAAAAACTTGTACTGACAAATTTTCATCGAAATATTTCAAGACATATCATGGTTTTATTGCATCTGAGAGTTGTGTGCAATCTTGGTAACATGGCAAAGGTCCATTAGGGCATGCTGTACACAGAAATACCTACGTTTGTGTTGTTTAAAGAAAGGAGGACAATTATCAATCATGAAGTTTCATACTTAATGGAAACAACACTGATGGAACATGCCTAAAATACACTGAGATCTATTTTTTTTTTTCCCCATGATCAGCACTTTTCTAACACTGTGACATTGCTCAGAAACTCAGCCCCCCCCCCTCTAACCCGCTGGCACCGAGAACTGATGCCCACTCTACATCACAGCAGACACATGCAATAAATGATGTTTCATCTTTTCGTAGTTGGTGAACATACAGACAACAACCTACACAAACTGCTCATGCCCTTGCGCCCACCCCCCACCCCCACCCTCAGGCCTACACTTGACCCTCCACGTTGTCACCCCTGTAAATTCAAAAAGGGGGTGTAGTGTGCCTGGCACGTAGTTTGGAAAGTGGGGACTGACCAGCCCTTCAGCATCAGGTACAACTTAGGCAGCAAAAGCGCTGACATGTGTACCTCATTGACTGTAGACCATGTGAAGAAGTCTGTGGGAGAGACCAGCCAAACGGTATAGCAATGCTTCTACACCCATCGCTCCAGCAGAAAAAAAAAAAAAAAAACACCCGAAGGTGCTGGGGAGGACCCAGAGCACTGTCCTCACCTGCCTTTAGAGCAGTCCTGTACCACCCTTGGAGGCCTGCGCTGTGTGTGACAATGGGTACAGGCACGCGCAGGACACTCCATTAAGATATCAAGGGACATAACTGCTCCTGAACAGAGGTAAATCGGACTACAGGATGCAACTCATAACAGCCTTAAAGTAGCATCCCCATGGGTGTACCAGCCCGTGCAGAACCCACCGGCGAAAAACACCACCCTCCAGCTGTCGAGCACACCCAACAGACCCAACCACCCCTGCCCACGGACAGATGAAGACAGTGCAACTCCAGACACGGCCAAGCTTTTGCCATACGGTCTTATGTGCCCTCAAGAGAGAATCCAAAGTTGTAGTCTTTCCCACTGTCAACAGGACTTTCCCTGTGGTCAGTGGGTCTTTCCTCACCGTCACTGGACCTTTCTACAGGGTCAGCCTATGCAAAACTAAAATTCATACTTCGCCCTGGTGGGGATAAAGGCATGGAGACTCTGGTGGCCAAACAGTTTCAGAAAGCCCATCACACACTGGGGCATCTGCAGGTCACCATCACTGAACAAGTCACGGCCAAGGGTCATGAGGTCACAGCAAAGAGACTTAGGTGTCATGAACTAAAAACCAATAATCCTGACAGCCTGAATGTAAGGGACCGATGCCAACCTTCCAAGTTTGCAGTCCCTAGGTACCGATTGATTACATTGCCCCGATTCTTCCAGCACCGTTTTTTTTTTCCATTTTGTCCCATGATCTGTTTGCGCGTTATCTTGCGGAACTAATACCCTTTTTTCAAAATTAGAAGACCTGTCCATTTCGCAGGCCCGGTGTGCTTATTCTTCATAACTGTGGCTTATTCTAATGTGTCATGGTTTTGTTCACACACGCACACCCCACCCCTCATCTTTTCCATCATCCTCAATATACGAGTCTGTGGAGAGCGACACCAACAGTTGGGACGTGGGTTTGTCAGAGTCGTTGATCGGTCATTGCCTCTTTTCAGTGCATGTATCATTTTGAAGTCTCCCACCCTCACCCTCCATGTCTCTCTCCTGCTTGTTTGTCCCCACCCCACTTCACATTCACAGCTCCTTCCACTGAGGCTCCCCTCCATCAATGTTCATGACTGATTTGTTTTTCCTCTTTACCCCTGTTCAGGACCCATTACTTTACCTCTTTGCCCTTCTGTTCATGGCCCATTAGTTTTCCTCTTTACCCTTCTGTTCATGACCCATTAGTTTTCCTCTTTACCCCCCTGTTCATGACCCATTAGTTTGCCTCTTTGTCCCCTGTTCATGACCCATTAGTTTTCCTCTTTGCCCCCCTGTTCATGACCCATTACTTTACCTCTTTGCCCCCTGTTCATGACCCATTACTTTACCTCTTTGCCCTTCTGTTCATGGCCCATTAGTTTTCCTCTTTACCCTTCTGTTCATGACCCATTAGTTTTCCTCTTTACCCCCCTGTTCATGACCCATTAGTTTTCCTCTCTACCCTTCTGTTCATGACCCATTAGTTTTCCTCTTTACCCTTCTGTTCATGGCCCATTAGTTTTCCTCTTTACCCTTCTGTTCATGACCCCATTAGTTTTCCTCTTTACCCCCCTGTTCACGACCCATTAGTTTGCCTCTTTACCTCCCTGCTCATGACCCCATTAGTTTTCCTCTTTGCCCCCTGTGCATGACCCATAGTTTTCCTCTTTACCTTTCTATTCATGACCCATTAGTTTCCCTCTTTACCCCCTGTTCATGACCCATTAGTTTCCCTCTTTGTCCCCTGCTCATGACCCATTACTTTACCTCTTTGCCCCCTGTACATGACCCATTAGTTTTCCTCTTTACCCTTCTGTTCATGACACATTAGTTTTCCTCTTTATCCCCCTGTTCATGACCCATTAGTTTTCCTCTTTGTCCCTTGTTCATGACCCCATTAGTTTTCCTCTTTACCCCCCTGTTCATGACCCATTAGTTTTCCTCTTTACCCTTCTGTTCATGACCCATTAGTTTTCCTCTTTACCCCCCTGTTCATGACCCATTAGTTTTCCTCTTTACCCCCCCTGTTCATGGCCCATTAGTTTTCCTCTTTACCCTTCTGTTCATGACCCATTAGTTTTCCTCTTTACCCTTCTGTTCATGACCCATTAGTTTTCCTCTTTACCCTTCTGTTCATGACCCCTCTTTACCCTTCTGTTCATGACCCATTAGTTTTTCCTCTTTACCCTTCTGTTCATGACCCCCCTTACCTCTTTACCCCCCCCCCCCCCCCCCCCCCCTTGTTCATGACCCATTAGTTTTCCTCTTTACCCCCCCTGTTCATGACCCATTAGTTTCCCTCTTTACCCCCCTGTTCATGACCCATTAGTTTCCCTCTTTGTCCCCTGCTCATGACCCATTACTTTACCTCTTTGCCCCCTGTACAAGACCCATTAGTTTTTCTCTTTACCCTTCTGTTCATGACCCATTAGTTTTTCTCTTTACCCCCCTGTTCATGACCCATTAGTTTTCCTCTTTACCCCCCTGTTCATGACCCATTTAGTTTTCCTCTTTACCCCCCTGTTCATGACCCATTAGTTTTCCTCTTTACCCTTCCGTTCATGACCCATTAGTTTTCCTCTTTACCCCCCTGTTCATGACCCATTAGTTTCCTCTTTACCCCCCTGTTCATGACTCATGTGTTTCCTCTTTACCCTTCTGTTCATGACCCATTAGTTTTCCTCTTTACCCTTCTGTTCATGACCAATTAGCTTACCTCTTTACCCCCCCCCCCCCCCCCCTCTCTGTTCATGACCCATTAGTTTTCCTCTTTTCATGACCCATTAGCCCCCCTCTTTACCCCCCTGTTCATGACCCATTAGTTTCCCTCTTTACCACTCCCCCCCCCCCCCCCCCCCCTTTATGACCCATTAGTTTTCCTCTTTGCCCCCTGTACATGATCCATTAGTTTCAAGCCCCCTGTCTTTG
Source organism: Conus betulinus (assembly GCA_016801955.1). Lineage (NCBI taxonomy): Eukaryota > Metazoa > Mollusca > Gastropoda > Neogastropoda > Conidae > Conus > Conus betulinus. The sequence continues at coordinate 88,328 of JADBJO010000464.1, read as the reverse complement.
TCTTTCTGACTTTGCTGTGTAACCCTTTCAAGCTCAATGAATTGTTTTTCCTAAGTAATGTTTACGCAGGCTGTTTCCTGCCTTGGTTAGGCAGACACACACACCCCCCTCCAGGGATTAAATTATTTGGTTGTCCTCTGGCCCTATTTCCCTCAGTCTTACCATGCATGTAAGCTGAAAAAGGCATGTCAACACGCTGTGCTTTTTACAGGTACATGTTAGGGTAGTTGGATTAATAAATAAGACTTAAGCCAAGTTTGATGGTTTTTAGTTAGTAACACTTGATAGTTTTTTTGTCAGTAACATAGTTTTAGTAAAATCATGCCGGTTGTTGATTGGTATCCTTCTTAGGACTCTTGTCTGCCATTTTGCCAAGGCGGTCTTTTGGTTGGTTGGTGGCTGGTTGGTTGGTAAGATACTTTTTGAACATAGTGGGGTTGTTTTTTTTTTTAATCTGTGAAATACTTTTTTTTTGTCAGTATTGTTTACTGCATGGTTATTACACTTTAATGTATGGATGTGTATGGCAATATTTTGTTGTCTTAACTTGTGTAGATGATATGTCTTCCCCTCATTCTCCTTCCCTCATTTTATCTTCTCTCTACCCTCATCTCTCTCTCCCCCCCCCCCCCCCCCCCCCACACACATGTATGCATGTGCGCGTGCACACACACACACACACACACACACACACACACACACCCTTGGGATTAAATATTTGGTCTAATTTAATTCAACTGTTCTTCCTTAGGACAGCAACGTTTATAAATACACCTATCCACCCCCCTTGTACGCTCCTCTTCCCCCCTTCCCCAACCCCCCATAGCTCACCATGGCTTCTATGTTTTCCTTTCTGCCCCTCCTGCTTATCTATGCAACCGTCATGATTCTTATCGCCTCGAACAGTGTGTAACTGGTTCTCACCTGTTGCTTCTTTCTCCCTTCCTTTATTACCTGACAAGACTTTCCCTACAGTTCATGCTTTAAACAGGCATTTGAGTTGTTTGTTAACTGGTATATTTTGGTAGTACTGGTATATTTTGGTTTAACTGGTATATTTTGGTAGTTTCAGCCCCTCAGTCACTGGTGCTGCTACTTTGTGGTCAGTTTACGACTGGTATATTTTGGTAGTTAACTGGTATATTTTGGTAGTTTCAGTCCCTCAGTCACTTAGTCATGCTGCTACTTTGTCGGTCAGTTTTTACGACTGGTATATTTTGGTAGTTAACTGGTATATTTTGGTAGTTTCAGTCCCTCAGTCACTTAGTCATGCTGCTACTTTGTCGGTCAGTTTACGACTGGTATATTTTGGTAGTTAACTGGTATATTTTGGTAGTTTTAGTCCCTCAGTCACTTGGTCATGCTGCTACTTTGTCGGTCAGTTTATGACTCACCGTTTTCCCGGTCAGGCAGTTCAAGGTTGGTTGGCTGGTCACTTACCAACTCGTAAGGAGTTTGTTAGTTCATGGCCTTTGTTGATCATGTAGTTTTATTTGCTGTATGTACATTACTTTTAATTTTGAAGACGTGTGTCTATCAGTGTTTGTTTTTCTTAGGCTTATTCTTCAGTGAGTATTGGTTAATGGGGGGGGGGGGGGGGGGGGGGGGGTTCCCCCTCTCTCCCATGATTCCTTCCTCCTTCTCCCTTCCAATACATACTGCCGTATACTTTTATCACTGTTCCCAGTTGACCTGACAAAAAATTTGTAATAAATCTGAAATCCATGCTTTTTACTGCCTGGGGCTAGACAAGTATTTTCTCGTCTTTTTTTTTTTCCAATGCAGAGGTCAGAATGCACACCAATTGCTGTCAAAGCCAATAGGCTGTATCCGAGGGCTTTGCACAAGCCAAGTAATATCAAGACCCGCAGTTCTGACATCCAGATTAACTCCCATGACAGAATACACGCTTTTTTTCCATTGGTGAGCTTCTTTCCATCAGTACATCATCTACTTAGGACTAATTATGGATGTGGATTTTTTTGCCCTAGGTATTGAGTAACATTTTTTCTTCTCACAAGAAAGACCTACTTCTGGACGATTCCCTTTTGGGCCATACCTTAACTAACATGCATTACACATGTTACAATCAATCTGCTTTTTTTTTTTCGCACATAAAAGCATTTAGGATGTATAAATGAATCCAGTAAAAACGCCCACATACATAAGCAATGAAGTCTGAAACAATGAATCCAAATCAACCGCTGGGACTACAACCTAAAGCCAGTCAGCCGTGCCTCAACTGTTGCATACTGGATTAAACTCCCACCCCCACCCCTCACCCTTCCTCTGCCCTCTCCCCACACTCCCCATTGTTTCCACGATGCTGTGGCTCACGTATACATTCAGACCCACGCACACAAAAATTGGCCATGTGTTTGGCTCACGCACAAAAGCTTAACTGTCAAAACCACGTTAGCCCAAGTCATTCAAACACAAAATGAAAAAAACGATCAAATCATAAAAATGAAGTTTTTACCGCTGATCTTCTGTCAGCAGCAATACAAACTATCTTCGAGGATACTCAGATGATTTTAAAACAGAAAAAAAAAAAAATCAAAAAATAAAAACAGAACAAAAATCTTCAACGAAGAAACGATCAGTTTACCGTCGAGTACTTTCCAATTCTTCAAGTTAAAACGATACGCTGTACACCAGCAACATCTTTGTTTCAAGGGTACTATAAAGGGCTCCCATACCACAACGAAAAAGGAAGCCGAACTTACTTGAAGAGTTGTTCACCTGACGGAGGAAGTTCACAACTGATTCCAAGTCACCTCTCCAAACTCGCGGTGTACACGGAAAGGACTGCAGGCAGTTAAATGTGATCACAGAGACACGTTTCCATTCAAATGACTGTGGCCCTACCAACAGCAGAAGATTTGGGTGATATCTTTAGCCCCGTCCGTGGGCGTATCTATAGCACGCTTCACACGTGACACAAGGCATAGGCTATTTCAGGAGACCAGAATCAACGTTCTTTATCTGTGTTCACAGCGGTAACATACCAAACTCGTGTACCGTGGTTATGGCTTGCTTCTATGTGGGTTTCATAACATTTTTTTTTTCATGTGGGTTTCATAACAAAGTTTTCTTTTATGTGGGTTTCACAACAACAAAAAAGTAACCGGCCAACTGCTCTTCGTACCGCCTAGCCGGATATATTTTTTTCCTTTCGAACTCCTCGTGTGTGTGTGTAGGGGGGGGGGGGGGGGGGGGAAGGGATGAGGTGGCGGTATTTTTCGCATTATTTTTTTAAAACTAAAAATCGCAATAAATGCAATATACCAATTAAATCATCAATACGTACCACTGTAGACTCTGTGGGTTGTTTGTACCTGCTTCTCCTGAGAGTGAATTAAAATCTACAACACGAACACACCTTGGTTGTGAAATGTGGGCCTACTGCTCTCTGTAGCACAGGTCGAAGGACACCACCTGCTGACCCTCTGTTATATCATACCGCCGACCCCCTCAACCGTCACTGATCCCGACCACCAAGACGTACAAACTTTGCTTTAATGCGACTCCGATGAGCCATTGCTCCTCTCTATAAACTTCGGCATTACACGCGCGCACGCGTGTGCAGTCACGGCAACCATTCATATCTGATTTAGATATTGCTGCCCGTTTCGTGCGTGCGTGTGTGTGTGTGTGTGTTAACCGCAGACCTGTTTAAAGTCGTACTAAGCATTAGTCGGTATGGTTTATTTATTTACAGCATTTCAACGTTAGTTTGTCCCGCTATGTGGTGGGCTTACTGAAGGTGACGTCTGCAGCAGGAGACAGTCTTCCATGCCTGCAACGAGTAGCGTTGCTGGCCTACCGTTGAATTCGCACACTTCCAGTTTATACCGATCTGATAGGCAAGTTCATGCACGAGTGTCTTGCTCGGTTATGATGATAATAACGCCAGCTGGTGATTTGCCGGTCTCAAACGGTGTTCACATCTTTTTTTTTTTTTTTTTTTTTTCCCACATCATAGGCCTAAATGAAACTGGTTAGCTTTTCCCCCCTCCTACATCATGGTGTGTGTCTGGGTTGGGGAGAGGGGTGTGTGGGCGGTGGGGGAAGTGAATCTATCATTTGACCTCGGGATGCATGCAGGCTGAACTATATTACTAACCAATCTGATTCAGTCCATCTTGTCACTGCAGATTGTGCATGCAGGTCAGGTTGTCCAGACTTGATTTGCTGACTTATGTGTACTTCTTACCTGAAACAGTACGGATTTTTTTTTTCTGTTGTCTTAACGAGACGGACACTTGTTACACCACCTGGTCTGGCGTCACCAGGTTACTTTGTCTGTGCTTCGGCCCAAACTATCAACTTGCAGATCACTGCGGCAAACGTACCCGTCTTCTGTAGTAGTTTGAGCCCCTCTCATACGAAGGCCCCCAACCCCACCCTCACCCTCAACCTGACCCTTTGTCACAGTCTCTCTCCCACCCATTCTGTCTCATAATATCTTTAGTGATAGCGAATGTAAAGGTCACTTCATGCAAGAACACGAACTGATACCGCCCGGCGCTTTGCTGGTCACACACGCCCACACCCACACCCACTCTCTCTCATATATATCTCTCAGTGTGTGTGTGTGAAGACGTTCAACTTAGACTTGCATATCACACACACACACACACACACACACACGCGCGCGCACACGCACACAACCAAAGCACGCCAGCATGCGCGCGCGCGCACACACACAGACGCACATACACATACGCACGCGCACTTTGGCGCCAAAGCGGTTTCATAACATCTAAAGATCAAGTGCTCGGCAAAACGAAAGATTTCGTCTCGAAAGAAACCAACTATACAAGATGGCCAGATGGAAAAGAAGAGAAGTGATGAGATCCGTCGATTCATCATCGTCTGTGACAGTAAACCAGCGTCAGTGGGATAATCTTCTCCACACGACGATTACCATCAGGGCCGCATAGCCTACAAACCCACTAATACTCTGAAGTGCTACACCGACATCCTCAGTGAAAGAATCCACCCCGTAAAAAGACAGTCATGCAAACGAAAGAAAATGAAGGAAGAAACATAACAGGCCTGAAGGGAACATATGGTTCAGAACACTTTACACACAGCCTGGGAGATGACGTCAGAGGCAAAAGAAAAATCGGATCGCGCCTGTGAAACACAAGACTCTTGGAGAACGAAGAGAACTATAAAAACGTTCTCTTGTGTGTGTGTGTGTGTGTGTGTGTGTGTTGACAAAACACCAAGTATCAATCCTCTCAAAAGAAAACCTTGCTCAGGGGTATACCCTTCACCTTTCCAATAAAGGTCCCCATGTTCTAGCCAGAAGTCCGGGGGTGGGTCGGGAGAGCGGACCCACATTCTGTTTTGAGAGCGACCGAGCAGGAGATCCGTCCAGAAGCTGACCTGAGGGCGAGATGAACGGGGGAAGGACGGTTTGGATGAAGCAGAGAGCAGCACACACTTCCTGCAGAATATCCCGGAGCATTCCCCGGCATGCCCCTCCAAAATCAGTGGGGGGGGGGGGGGGAGGGTGGGAGGCTTGTTCAGGCGACATCAAAATGTGATCTAGTCACAATCTCCAGTGTTAAAACATGTTGCCAGTAGTTTTAGTATTGAATTAGATGAAGGCAAATTGTTGTTTTTTCAGTGGAGCAAACGAATACACAAAAAATTATATTTATGTATATATATATATATATATATATATATATATATACATACGATTTGACAGCCACATACCTTTAGTAATAATAGCTTTTTTGCTTGACAGGCTCTGAATGTCGAGTCACACATGCTTCCACAACAGCCAAACTTTCATTTCACACCCCTATCTACACACGAGAACTCTAAAAGAAAGGTTCAAACTGATGCACATCGGCGATCAGAGCAGACATGAATTATTCACTCATTATGTAATATGCTGTTCCCCAATAATAAGGATTTTTTTTTCAACTGCAATATTGCAAAAGTACATAATGTACTTAAATCAATACGCATACACCTAAGTGGAAAACAGATTCTATATAGTTTTATTAAACGACAGCAGGATAACCAGCGAGCCAGATATAGATATTTCTACCCATCAAGCAACCTGCATTGATTTGACAATAGTACTTCTTGACTTGCCCTTGAGTACGTATTGGTCCACTGAAAAAGACACACTGCGGAGAAATTTTCCCTACTGTTCTACAAGTATACGAAAAATTCGTTGAATATGCCAAGGAGATCTTTATTGATCATGCTTATTATCTATTGATAGGAACAATGTTGAGCAAGAAGATATATTTTCTATGGCATTTTTTAGTTGCGCCATTCGCTTGCTGCTAAGACACTGATCCCCAAATGTATGAATATGAAACAAAGAAAAGGCAGTGGAAATGGGTGGTAGAACAAAGAATGTGCTGATGCGGTGTTATCTTAAGAAAGTAGCGTATAAAACATGCTTAAAACATAATCACACGAAAACAAATCGAACTTAAATAATTGCCTCTAGATCGACGAAGCCAAGAAGATTAATTTTTTCTGATTTTTTTTTCAGCCTGAATCGTCCCATTCTAAAGGCACACACAAAGTGTGAAGAGAGAGAGAGAGAGAGAGAGGAGAGAGAGAGAGAGAGAGAGAGGAGAGAGGAGAGAGAGAGAGAGAGAGAGAGAAGAATGGGTATGCAGAGTTCCATTAGATAGAGAATGTTATCCCATCATCTTTAGACAAAGCAACAGTGTTTGCTGGGGTATTTTCAGAGAGAGTTATTATCAGTCTTAATCTGACAAAAGATAGAGAGACAGACAGAGAGAGAGAGAGAAGAGAGAGGTAGGCAGAGAGAGGGAGAGGAGAGGAGAGAGAGAGGAGAGAGGAGAGAGAGAGAGAGAGAGAGTGTGTTATCAAGTCCATTAAGAGGAGAGAGAGAGAGGAGAGAGGAGAGAGTGTGTTATCAAGTCTTAGTCCTGACAAATACTCAGACACACACACCCACACACACACACACACACACACACACACACACACACACACACACAGAGAGAGAGAGAGGTCTTCAGAGGAGAGAGAGAGAGAGAGAGAGAGTTAATTATCAAGTCTTAATCCTGACAAAAGATACTACAGACAGAGAGAGAGAGAGAGAGAGTTAATTATCAAGTCTTAATCCTGACAAAAGATATAGTACAGAGAGAGAGAGAGAGAGAGAGAGAGAGAGAGAGAGAGAGAGAGAGAGAGAGAGAGAGGGGGAAGGGGGGGGGGGGGAGAAGAAGAAGAAGGAAAATATATATGTCAATATATAATCCCAAAACAAAAAAAAAAACATTACTTAAATTCCCTATTACTTTTGTGGAGTTTGGTGAAGCTCTTGGGGTCTTTCGCCTTGAATAAAAAAAATGATGCTAGCATTGACGGTATTCGTATCTGTTGCTCAATGACTTGTCTATGAGGTGGAAGCAGTCACTTCATTTATTTTACCGAAAATGTTGATAAAAGGGGAATCATTTTATTTTACCAAAAATGTCGATAAAAGGGGAACTCTCCCTAGAATGTAGAAGAGATCGTTGTAATACCTCTTACAAAGCAACAGAAACCAGTGGTCACACAATGGCCTCTGCCAGGGAGCAGTTGTATCTTCATGGGAATCCCCAGTGCGTGGCTGAACCCTAAGTAAACACAACGCAAGCTTCCAAGGGTGGTGCAGGCTTGCTCCCGGCTGGTTGGCTCAACTACTGAGCACAGTCCTTTTCGGGTCCCACTGACACCTTTGAGTGTTTCTTTTCCTTCACAATCATTCAAACACAGACTACATCCGAATTTGCTGTGAGGGAAAGGTAGAGCACATGGCCGCATGTCACACGCTGGGTATCACTTCGCCGTGAGTTTGTAAGGAACTCGTTGTGTATGTATGTATACGGTACGGTTTTCTTCGATGTCCCGGTTATCGCTGTCATTGTTTTCATGGCCTCTGAGTTGTCGTTTATCATAACTTAAAGTTTTCAAGATAAACAAGATCTGCATGTGCGATCTCCCAGATGAAAATGCATGACTAGTCTGCACTGGCTTGTGAAAATGCTTTCAAAATATTAAAAAAACCCAGGGAAAATACGGAGTTATCAAGTTGAAAAAAAAAAAGTTGAGTAAACACAGAATTACTAGAATTACTACGCCACCAAACGAAAGAACAAACACATTGTAAAAAAACAAACACTACATTCTGACCTCTTTGATCTTCTTCAGATAGGACAAATAAACATTCAAGACAACTGAAATGAAGAATGACCAGAAGAACGAACTGGGTGCAACCTTATTTTGAAAGATTAATACCTGTTACTTGAAATGTATGCGCATGAGTCAGTTCTGAAAACAACTGAAGTTAGAACCTAGTTTGACAAATTAACCTTTTTACCTGGAAAATGTTCACAGCTGGGTTTTTTTAAGAACAGTAGAAACGTTACTAGAAAAGAGAGCATTTGAGCTGTTTTTGAAAACAAGAGAAAACAGTCACGAATATGAAAGAGTACCAACCCTGTTACCAGAAAAGTGTGCAAATGGGCGGCTTTGCTAACAGAGGTCAGCAATTAATGCACCACAAAAAAAAAAAAAAAAAAGAAAAAAAAAAAAAAATCCTGTAACTAGAAAAGTGTGCACAGGAACTGGTTGTGAGAATTCCTATGAACTCCGTCATGCGGATTGTATGTTCAATAGTCGTCTTTTTTTTTTTTTTTTTTTTTTTTAAGCTTGTCAATGGTAGAAAGATAGAATGTGTGGCCCCTGAAAAGTGCGCTGAACTTTTGTGCCAATCCCAGCGCAGATCATGATCAAATGCCCCACGTACAATCCATTGAACAAGATTATTACAGGTGTTCCATGTAACATAAAGTTGATGAACATACGGAGATACATAACTATCTATAGAGCAATGTATTTCTGTGGAATTTAAAAACTTTCTGCAATCCGTGTTTTTTTTTTTTTTTTTTCAGTGTCCTACACTGCTCAAAAACAATTTAAGAGCCACCTGCATTTTTCATATGGTTTAGATAAACGCATCGGAGTGTACAGAATTCAAAGCTTTTATCCAATTTTTGCACTGAAAATGCGACAACTGCTTCAATGCAAAACTGGTTTTGGCATGTGTTCAGTTGAATCCGAGTCTAGTGGGTTGAACGAGTTCACAAAAGAAACACCGAAAATCACGAAAACATGGTCGCGGTTTGCGAGCGCATAGCTGAGGCGGCAGAGTTGGGCTGACTGCAAACACACTGCACGTGCAAGTCGTGCCTTTACTGAACACATGGCCACCAGTTTTGCTGACCAATGGGTATTTTAAAAAAAACTGCTTTTGGGGGGTGTTTTTAACCATGCCACCAAGACGGAGATTAAATGACACTGACTGGGGAAGGGCTGTTGCTTGGCTTCAAGAAGGTGTAGGCGTCAGAGAAGTTGGCCGTCACCTTCAAGTGCATCATGCTGTCATCCAAAGACTTCATGACCGTTTCAATGCCACCACTAGTACTACTACTGAACGAAGACGGCCTGGCTGGTCTAGGTCCACCACCAGACAGAGAAGGACAGACTGCTGGTTCTGATGGCGCTGAGACAAAGAACTGCCGCTGCAAACAACCTCAGGTGACAACTGCGTACTGCAGCAAACGTCAACATTTCCGACCAAACTGTTCGGAACCGCCTGAGAGAAGTTAACCTCTGGCAAGACGGTCAGCTGTTCGACCTGTGCTGATGGCAGCTCACCGTCGGGCGCCACTGACCTGATGCCGAGCTCATGTGGCCTGGATGAGGCAGCATTGGGCCCGGATGATGTTTTCTGATGAGTCGCGTTTTGCTCGGCTCTTCCACAGTGGTCGCATACATGTCTGGAGGCGGACGGGGGAACGCTATCAAGAAGCAACGTAATCGAACGGGACCGGTATGGTGGGGAGTCTATCATGGTGTGGGATGGCATTGGACGGAACTTCAGAACGCCCCTGTACCGAGTTGAAGGCAACCTAACTGGTGTGGGGTACAGGGACAACATTCTTCAGCCTCTGGTCCTGCCTGCCCTGCAAGCCCTGGGCCCTGACGCCATCCTCCAGGACGACAACGCCCGTCCCCACCGTGTCAGGGTGGTAAACGTCTTCTTGGAGGAGCAGCAGGTCAACCGCCTCGACTGCCAGCGTCCTCGCCCGACCTTAACCGATCGAGCACGCCTGGGACGTCCTGGGGCGCCTGCTTCACGAGAACCACCCTACAGCAGTGAACCTGAGCCAGCTCTTCGACTTCTTGCAGCAGGAGTGGAACAACATCCCCCCCCAGCTGACTCTCAGGAGGCTTGTGGACTCTATGAGACAGAGATGTCTTGCTTGTATCCGCGCTAATGGCGGTCGTACTGAGTACTGACATTGACTGTCATTCGATTTGACTGTTCTGATTTCTGAAATGGTGTTCATCAATTAAACCCAGGAAGCTGTTTTTGAGCAGCTGTTATTTGTTTATTTCTAATGTAATTGTATCGTTCCATAGATGAATTTTCAATTAAATTGTTTGAAGAAGTTATTTTGTGTTTCTCGGTTGAATTGTGTGTGAATGCTTTCAACTGGCTCTTAAATCGTTTTGAGCAGTATATTATGAAAAAGGACAAGGGAAGGCACTCTTTGCGTCCAAACCAACTATTACTTCCCCTGGCGGTAAGCCCATCAGAGTCGGGAACAGGATCAAAAGGTCGCTTCATGAGCCATTGGACCTTGGCGGACACGGCTGTACAGAAATGGTTCCTTTCCCTGCATTGCGTGCATACAGAGAGAAATGAACCGTTCGACCACAAACCAATGGGATGACGCTCGATCAAGAGGCAATGTACAAGCGAAGTTCTGAAACAAAAACTCACCCGACCAGTGATAATAGGCCTGAATAAAAAGATATGTACTATTATTCCTAAAATGCCCGTCTCACTCTTCGTTCAAATCATAACCGGATCTTCACACACCTCTACAATTCAACGTAACTGCCTTTTAATCTACCAGTCTCCAGCAATGCAATACAGTGCGTACCACAAGAGACAGACAGCAGAACAGGTCAAGGACCACTCTTGTGTAAGAAAGTGTCATACACACCAGTAACACGTGTTCTCGAGTTGGACCGGTAGCTGTTCAACTGCAATAAAAGAAATGTGCCCCATGCTTCTCTGACTGAAACAATGGACGTACCGGACCCAGTGACAGACACGCGGAACAGGTATCATAAACACGAGCAACACGTGCTCTTGAGTTTGACTGGTAGGCAGCTAGCTGTGCCATTGCAATAAAAGAAAACGTTTTCCACGCTTCGCTATGGCAAACAGTACCAAGTCAGCGCAGCTGTTACCATTCCTGCCAGACACCATTCTGTATTAAAACAAACAAACAAACAAACGAAAAGTTAACAAAGGAAAAAAAAAAAAAAAAAAAAAGGGGGGGGGGGGGGGGGGGGGGGGGGGGGGGGGGGGGGGGGGGGGGGGGCGGCGGGGGGGGGGGGACAGCAAAGCAAAGAAAAGAAGGCAGCTCAACGAAACATTCTAAAAGCCTTTTTCCCTCAATAAATGATTCTTCTCTTACCTGGGTGACTGGATATTGCCTATGCCTACTTACCTGCACTCAGCTGGGTCACAGCTAAGCGCCAAGAACAACACACACCACCCCTTTCTTTGAACTGGGCGCCGATACTAGAACCTCCAACAATCATCATTTCCCTGCACACTCATGTCGCCCTTTAATTTACAGTCTTAACCTTCTGGTCAGGCCATCTCTCGACTGACCATCAACCGTTCGGCTTGCTTTCAGACAATTCACTTCTCTGCATGAGAGCGCAGCGGAGAGAACAAATCGGTTTAATTAACAGTCCAAAGGGATGGTGCTCAATCGACAGTTAGCCAAAGGTCCTGTATCACAAAGAAGATTAATTCATCAAAAAAAAAAAAAAAAAAAACAAAAAAACAAACAAACAACAACAACAACAAAAAACAGAGGTCGGCTCAAATTACAATTATACAGAATGCAACACTCTTGAACCTGCGGCTACTATACTTTTGCACCAATACTTTTACTTCACATTTGCGTAACTAAAGACGCACACTTGCACCAGACATTACAGAAGAATCGGGAAAAGACAATGTCACACATGAGGCATATAGACTTACCCATCAAGCAACGAAGACTGAAGCTGGGCCAAAACCGAACGAAACAGGCTGGACAAACTTCTACAGGTCAGCCAGCAGTCTTGCGTAGCATAAGAATGAACCGATGAAAAAAAAAAAATCGCTCGATGCACTGGCTGTAAAAACGCTAACTCATCCAAGCTCCACAAGTTGCACCTGCTAATATGTAACGAACCAGCCTCGAACTTGTTTCGCACAGCGTGCTAGTGCTGTCAGTTCCTACAAAACAACACAGTCGGCAAAAGAAAGATAACTCGGCCTCATAGTCTATAAAATACTGGGGGTTGACGAAAACGCTACGTTGTCCCAACGTGTTCGTCGCCGTTTCAGGACGTGACAAAAATAAAATTACAGTCTGCACTGACAACCTTTTTCTTAAATGAAATGGCTTTACCCAGCTTATCTTTACTGTTTGTCCACCAGCCATTTTCCTCCATCTCCACCGTCCCTCCTTCGGTACTCCCCGTCCTCGCCTTCCCTCTATCCCCGTCCTCCTTCCTGTCCCTCTCCTCCAATTCCCTGTCCCCCCACCCCCTTCTCTTCATCCGTCTTCCCCCTTCTCCTCCTTCCCATCAGCCCCTTCCCTTCTCCCCCGTCCCTACCTACCCCCTTACCCCCCTGTCCTCCCTTCCCCATTTCCAACTCCTTCCCTTCCCCCATCCCCTTCCTCCCTCCATACCGTGTTCTCCCCTCCCCCACCGCCCCGCCTCCATCTCCCAAAACTCTTGTCACCCTTTCTTTTTTTACACTCCCTTCAATCCCCGACACCTTGTGCTATTTTGTAGCTTTTGTTGTTGTTGTCGCGCTATAAATGCGACCAACGCAACTGTCTGGCACAAACTGATTCGCTCCTGATGTGCCCATGTGCTAAATAATTGGAGAAAATAGGACGAAAACTATTTGTATGTCCCCATCACCACCACCACCACTTCACACCCCCTTTGACCCCTCCTCCCTCCCCATGTTCCCTACGTCACTCCCTCTTCCCCTTGCTGACCCCTTCCCTTATCCCTTCTCCCCCCTCACTTTTCTCCTACCTCTGTCATCCCTGTTCGACTTTCCCTGTCTCCTCCCCCTCTCCGTCCACCATCAACCATTCTGCCATTTCTTTTCCTCCTGCTCTCGTCACGCCCTTCTTTACAGTACCCCTATAGGCTTACCTGCCCTCTCTCGTTCTCCCCCCCCCCCCCCCCCCCCCCCCTTTCCTTTCGACCTAAACCTGAAATCCAACATCGCCATGCTTCACTGATTTATGTTTGTCGCATTACGAATGCCGGTAATGCAACTGTCACAAAAACAAGTCGCTCTTGAGGTGTCAAGTATGCTACTGAATCACAATGCCAACTCTGGTGAAGATCACGTCTATACAACTGTGGCATTGTATGCCTCTCCCTACCCGCCCTCTCCCATCTCCCCCTCCCCCCCCACCACTCCCTCTGCTCTCTGCATTCACTGTCCATCTCCCGTTCCCACCGTCTCCCTTCCTCTTTCCACCACCCTGTTCCTGTCTCCCCCTCTTCCCCTTTCCCCATCCCCCCTCCCCGTTCTACAACATTGTCCCCCTGCTCCTTCCCATCCCCCGAAGCCCCCCCCCCCCCCCCCCCCCCCCTCCCTCCGCCGCATGTCTCCCAATCCCCCCCCCCCCCCCCTCCTTTACCCCTTCCCAGTTACCTCCCACCCCCTTTACCATCTTTCTCTCCCTTCTCACCCCTCTCACCTTTCCCGTCATTGACCCGCTCAGAATCCCAACATCGCCTCCCATTTTTGTGGCGTTATGAATGCGACTCATGTGACTGTCTATCACAAAAGCGGTTCGCGCTTACTGTGCCCAATATGCTGATAAGTCACCATGCTGAATATGAGATCAGGCGAAAACTGTAGTTTGTTTAAGGAACAACAAAGACGGGACACGGACACACACACAAAGAGACACAGAGACAGATAAAATGCGATTTAATTTTGTTTTCTTTGCTTCAAAATAGCCTTTTCAATTCACTGTTAAAATGCGAAGCATGTTCTTAACTTTGAACACATCTATATTCCAAACTCTCACGCCAGCAAAGTCACACTTTCGGGTAAGATTGCTTACCTGGTTGATGTCTAGAATAGATAGAGAAACCGGAAGCCCTGATGGAATGCTGAACTACCACGGCCGACGCAGTTGGCTCTTGAACCATACCCTCGGAGCCCGGGAGACATCCCTGAGGTGTAACTGGTTGAAGGTGCCCGGGGATCGCCAGGAAGCTGCGTCCAGCACGTCGTTCAGGTTCCCGGACTGGAATGAGGCCAGTGAGGAGCCTCATTCTCTAATCTCGTAAGACCTTGGTCAGAAGGCGACAGATCTGAAGAGGGTCTAGTGCAGGCAGCTTTGATCACTTTTTCCGGCCACAGACTGACTGCTGAACGCCATCCATAGGCTGCTAGAGTCACCTGGAGTTACAAATACAATCCATCGTGTCATTTTGTGCGAATGAAACCTTGGCATTTTTTTTTTTACTCTTCCTTTTTGTTTTTGTCTAGAGAAACGACATCCATCAAACATCTTTCCATTGTCCACAACGCTAACGGGGATGCAGTTGTCGCACTTACTGGCAAAACGCTGGGCAAGTATAATCATAATCATGACTGTTAATCTCTCTCTCTCTCTCTCTCTCTCTCTCTCTCTCTGTGTGTGTGTGTGTGTGTGTGTGTGTGTGTGTGTGTGTGTGTGTGTATGCAACAATAGACCTGTTCCGTAAAAAAAAAAAAAAAAAAAATCGAGGGAAGATAACGCCTGTCTTTCCGTTGCACATACATTTTTTAGTTTATAGGTCAGGCAAATGGATCTAGAGAGACAAATGTTTGATTTGAGGCACACACCGGAATAACGATCAGGACATCGGCTGTCTGCATTACGGGCGCGCCGGTTTACACACTTAATGTAGAATTTTCTGTCTGTCATTAGTAAACTATTCAGCTGACTAATGGGGCAAAATTGCTTTGGCCGTTCCCACCAGCGGTGGTTGTCCTATGAACACGGCGGGGTGACTCTTACTGAATGCGAGCTCTACGAAAGATTACCTCCTTTACAGATTTCCGAAAGTCGTCTGTTGGAGACTGAGTAATTGTATTTGGACTGTGATTTGCATTTGTTAACGTGTGCGACCACGTGCACACACACACACACACACACACACACACACACACACACGTGTGTGTGTGTGTGTGTGTGTGTGTGTGTGTGTGTGTGTGTGCGCGCGCGCGCGCGCGCGCGTGTGTGTGTGTATATTAACAAGAGGCTGTCATTTATGGAGGAATAATGGGTAAGATGCTGGTCGTGTCAGCCGACAGTATGACACAGCTGACACCGCGATTGACCGACGACAGCTGACTGCGCTAGACATGGAGCTTGACAGATCTCCGACTTCACAGAATCTGCGGTAGTAGTCGACGTTGACCAGACAGTTATTCTTGTCCTGGGTGAACAGATCCGTGCCGACTGTTCGCCAAGGCCTGGGCGGGACAGAGTGAGGCAGCAACCGTGAGTTCTTTAGGGTTGGAGTTCGCTGAGCACTCCACCAATCCTTATCGAGCACTTTCAGAGTAACTGACGAGCCCTGTCACAGTTATAAATTACATTTCTATGGAGTATGGGAGCGGCTATGTCGTTTCAGAATATTTGGAAATATTATTTTCGTCTGTATCTATCGGAGGGAGGGAAATGTGATCTAGTTGAACCACTGGGTTGGCCTGCTTACTTAAAAATCCGATGAATCTTGAAGCTTGTTCTTTACCCGACGTTGTGCTTATCTCTCTGACACACCACTGCGGACACCATGTGTCATTTTTTCTGTTTGGTGGCTGTACGAATGGCTCATACACGATATACAGAGAGATGCCAGGTCGCTGGAGCGCCAGTGCTTGATAGAACTATCGTCCATGGGGGGGAAAAGGGAACAGCTACTCTGGAATAACAGCAGCTAAGAGTTCACGAATGAGTTAAGTCCCGTTACTTATGATCGTCTTCAGAGGACATTAAACAATAGATGGTCCCGTCTGGAAGAGGCATCACTTAAATGTCCCAGATAAACTTGAGTCCAATGATATAGTAAACTCAACACATAAATGGTAAGGGAAACTCTACAAATGATACCAGGAGCAAGCCCTGGGGATGACGAAGGGACATAAGTAAAAGGTGGCAAAGGAAGTTAGGTAGGGTGAATAACCAATGGAAACCGACAGCCGCGAAAATAAGAGTTAGAGTGAGTTCAAGTTTGATAGAGTAGTAAAATGTTGAAAGCGGACGAAGACATAAAAAAAAGAGAGGGCAAGGAAATAACTAGGAAAGTATAAAGAGCTAGAAAAGGATTGTAAGTAAAAGGTCTTCAAGGAGCTGTAAACGATAAGAAATGGAGGTATGACAGAAAAGGATGCATTGTATGATCAAAGAGTAATATGAAATAAATCTTCTGCAGACAACAAAACCACGGAACATTTCAACGACCTGATCACGCACGGCACGTGACATAGCACAGGGGAACTAACCAATGAGAGGAGGAAAAAAGGGCAATGGAAATTTACATGCTTATTTCCCTTTACCAACGGGGGGGAGCCGAGAGACGCACGGGACGCCGGCTCAAGCGGCTGACCGAATTCGCTTTTAGATGTAGGTAGCTCCGTCTCAAATATTTCCTCTGCCCAACTTGGTGTTGTTCTGGTGGTAGATCTGTGCGGCGGTATATCGAAAGACACGTTCCGAGACGAGGGCAAAGGTCGAATGACAAAGAAGAAATAAATGTATGATTAATAGAGTGAAAATGAAAGAGAAACAAATAAAGACTAAGAACAAAAGTTGAAATACCGTGAGTGAAACGACAGTACAAACAAAACAAAACAGGATTAAAAAAAACAAACAAACAAAACAAAATCAGAAATATAGTCATGTTGGGTGTTGTTGTTAAGAAGCTGCCTGATTGAAAAGAACTAAGAATTGCTGAGAGAGAGAGAGAGAGAGAGAGAGAGAGAGAGAGAGAGAGAGAGAGAGAGAGAGAGAGAGATCATTTTCATGCACATATTTGCACTGAAATTATCGTCTGGAAAATGTGTGTACATGAAATATGTTCGTGCTTTTTTGTTTTAGAGAGAGAGAGAGAGAGAGAGAGAGAGAGAGAGAGAGAGAGAGAGAGAGAGTGTGTGTGTGTGTGTGTGTGTGTGTGTGTGTTTGTGTGGTGTGTGTGTGTGTGTTGTGTGTGTGTGTGTGTGTGTGTGTGTGTGTGTGTGTGTGTGTGTGTGTGTGTGTGTTTATCACATGCAACAAATATATGTTTTTAGAATCAGTCTGTTTATCTATCTAGTTATCTATCTATCTATGTTAAAACAAATAGTTGTGGGGGAAAAGAAGAGCGGGCTGAACATTCTTCCGTTATTAAAACAAAAACTTGCAAAGATGGAAGACACACAAAAAAAAACCAGATACGGTGCGGGTAGGGCGCAGAGTAGGGCGGAAAGATAACAGGATAGAGAATGAGGGCGAAGAACATGTCTACCAAAATGTTCACCTGCAGCATAGGGGGCCATGAGCACCACCAGCCCGGAGGCCTTTCATTCGCTGCTTGGGACTCATCAACAACGGAACCCCGCGCTGATTTCGTCAGGAGGTTGGTGAGATTCAAGTCCTGTCAGCTGTGGTCTCTTAAAAACACTGTGTGTGTGGCGGAAGCAACATGGTTCATTCTTCATTGATGCGACGTGATGTTGTGGCACCTGTCTGGCCCTGTGGGTAGGAAGGCAGAACTGTAGACCGGAGTCCTATTCTTTGGAGGTTGTTGGACAGAGGTCCGGGATTTCTTGAGAACTGAGGTCAGTACCCGAGGTTGTTTTCGTGGGATGGTGGCGGTGGAGAACGATAATTTCTGATCTCTCCGTGTCCTCGTCGACAACTGGCGCTTTGGTCCTAGTAGATTGAGTTTAAGGAACGTCCTCAAAGCTAATTAATGTTTTTAGAAACAAGTTGTTCGCTGCAGCAGGCCGCAGCACGTAGGGTCGGTTGTCTCGCGGACATGTCAGCTGGCAGGCTTGGTTGGAGGCTGCCTCTGCGGTGGGGAGGAGGTACCCAGGGTTTTCGGTTCTGCGGTGGGGAGGAGGTACCCAGGGTTTTCGGTTCTGCGGTGGGGAGGAGGTACCCAGGGTTTTCGGTTCTGCGGTGGGGAGGAGGTACCCAGGATTTTCAGTTCTGCGGTGGGGAGGAGGTACCCAGGGTTTTCGGTTCTGTGGTGGGGAGGAGGTACCGAGGGTTTTCGGTTCTGCGGTGGGGAGGAGGTACTCAGGGTTTTCGGTTCGTAAATGGACGAATCACGTTGTTTATTCGTAGTTCTTCTTTCACGGTCAGTTGTGATGATGATGTCTTCCTTGTTGCCCGCCCTCCTAGACCGTCGTCAAGGCTACCGGGCGGCCATCTTCGTGCTGAGTAACGACGGCTCTGTGCCGCGTGAGGCTGATTCCGAAAACGCGCAGGACAGAAGTCGCCGAGCCGCTACACGTAGATCAATGTCACACTGCGTCTTGCATCCATTCAAAAACCTCCAACTATGCCCATAGTTCCTAAATGGGAGCATATTTCTCCAAATTTTGATATAGATTATACTATTCTAAAAAAAAAGAAGACAATATTGATTTGATATCAGTAGAAGCAAAAGAACATCTTGAAAACACATATCCACATCGTCTTAAAATCTACACGGATGGTTCAGTTTTAGAATCTTATACAGGAGCTGATTTTGTAATCTCGATTTAAAAGCAAAGTAATCATTTTGCTGAGGAAAGAACTGTTCAGTGCTGAAGTATATATGCAATTCTTATGGCCTTAACTTGGATAATTGATCTTAATGTGGCAATTTACAGCATTCTAATCTGTGTTGACTCTAAATCTGTTCTTTAAAAGCTTATGAAATTGGGATGCAAATGTAAGGAATGACTTAATTTTTATGTAAAATTTATGATACATTCCGTTATGGCGAAAGGAACTTTTGTAGAGTTTTGCTGCTGGATCCCATCTCATTGTGGTATCTATGGAAATGAAATAGCTGATAAATTAGCAAAAGATGGTGCTCTTAGAAAAAAAAATCCAGATAGCAGATTAAAACTGGATAAACATGAAATCAGTTCTCTATTGAAAATTGTATCAACAATGAAAAACTTCCCGCAGAAACGAAAGTGATATTATGTCAAAGATCATTGTCCAGTATAATGTATTAAATGCGTTTAAACTCGTGGAAAACCAAATTTTCTAAGGATGTAAATTGCGCTTGTGGTCTCCCATTATCTATTCAACATATTCTTTTTGAATGTCCAGTTCTAACATCTTTATATAATATTCTAAAGATAGATATTGCTTCCTTAGGGGCTTTATAAGAAATACTTTACAGCCCATAAATGATTTATATAGCAAAGGCTATATCGAGTTCTGTTATTATTAATAATTTGTTGTAACTGATTTATCAGTTTATGATTATTGTTTGGTCGTTAATAGGCAAACTTTCATGCATTTGTGTCCGCGCACGCGCACGCTCTCTCTTTCTCTCTCTCTCTCTCTCTCTCTCTCTCTCACACACACACACACACACACATACACACACACACACACACACACACACACACACACACACACACACACGGCGCGCGCACGCACGCATGCACGCACACGCACACACGCGCTCACACACACACTCATATAAGCACTTACACACACACACACACACACACACACACACACACACACACACACACACACACACATACATACATACATACATATATATATATATATATATATATATATATATATATATATATATATATATAAATAAAAAAAGACAAAGGACAACAAGCTGTCGTGGTTATATATATATATATATAATTATAAACAAAGCTTGCTCTTATGTCTTAGATTGAAGAAGTAGTGTGTGTGTGTGTGTGTGTGTGTGTGTGTGTGTGTGTGTGTGTGTGTGTGTGTGTGTGTGTGTGTGTACATATATATTTTTCAATAGTCTAATATCACCATCGTTGTGAACAGATTCTAAATTAAATCAGTCAAATCAAATCAATCGCATGTGAAGAATGTTACCATCCTCGTCCTCCCTCCCCAACCCCCCCCCCCCCCCCCCCCCCTCCCCCCACCTCCGCGCCCCACCCAACCATCCAAAGGGAAGACCCTGCTGGTCGTACAGGTGGCAGAAGGGCAGCGCCTTGTCGCCGAACTGCCCCACAGCCTCGAGAGTCGTCACCCGGCGACATAGGCCAGTCCCGTCGTCACCGCTGATGCGAGGAAGGCAGTCTGCACCGCCCCACGCCTGTCTGTCACCTCGGCGCCTTCTGCTGGCAATGCCACCCTCCTGCAGGAATAGTTCTACGACGGCCGCCAGCCGGCCTGTCTTCATGTTCGAGTAGCCGCTGTCCTGTCCCTCGTGAGACTGAAGCAGAGAGAAGGCTGACTGCTCAGTGACTGACGGCTGCTGCTCCGTGGCCACTCAGCGATCTCATCCCCTGCTCACCAGAGGGTTTGGCCCAGCCTCACAGAGCTGGAGGTGCCGAATACATTCACGTCGCGGTTATGTCCGGGAGATGGCAGGGTAACGTACTGAAGGCTCTGAGGGACACTTTGTATGTTGCGGATGTAACGTACAGCTCCTCCCTTGGC
>JADBJO010000464.1:55000-62500 GCA_016801955.1 Conus betulinus | reverse complement strand
ATTGATTTGCATCAGGTTGTCTTGTAAATGTGTCACCTTGTTTTGCAACATTCCTTTTAAGGTCCACATTTAACCTTCGCCGTCCTGGACCCAGAAGAGCATTACAAAAGTATCACATGAACTGCACGGAAATTTTGTTTAACGAAAAAAAAAACGGACACTCCGTTTAATGAAATTAAAAAAAAAAAAAAATGCTCATAACACTCACAAATTGCTGTTGTGTTAGAATTATATTGGTTGCCATGAAAAATGAATAAACAAATTCTGCGTTATGACAAACCATAAACACACCCACTTGGGTCAAGCAGAACCCATAATTGTTAATTTTCAACAAAGGATCTCAGTAGCTTATGTTTGTCAAGACAACATTAGTCATACAGGACGCATACCTTATAATTGCCCTGCATGCGCGCGCGTATGTGCGCGCACGTACATGCGCGCGCAGACATGCATGCGCGCACATGTGTGTGTGTGTGTGTGTGTGTGTGTGTGTCTGTGGTTTCTGTTTTTGTGCTTGCTAATTCTGTATTTTCTCCTCTCTTTCATTGACTCTGCTTTTGTCAGTTTGTCACCTTTTCTCTCTTTCTATCTTTCTTTCAGTACGTGTGTCAGTGTCTCACTCTCTCTTCACCTTTCTGTGTTATCCTCTGTATTGCTGTTTGTCTGTCTGGCTTAGTCTCTTTCCCTCCCTCTTCCCTTTCTTTGTCTCTTACTCAATCAGTCTTTCTTCCTCTTTCCTACCACACCTCTCTTTTTCTGTCAGGTGCAAATTCCATTTTTTCTCTGAATTAAAAGAAAATGTCTCTGTTTCTGCCTGCTTGCATGTCTGTCTGTCTGTTGTCCTCTTTCTCTCCCTTCTCCCCCCCTCCCCCTTCTCTCTGAAGAGAGGTTTTTACTCAACAGATCAGCGAACAACTGATGCTTGCCCAGTTGAAGTGACCTATCATGGATATGAACATTCCTGTAAGCTTGTCACTAGTAGCCAAACATGCAGTGGAAAATATTGAAGAAAAATCTGGTACCGCAGCAGTCTCTTTGCAGACTGCACAGATTATTATTATATGCTAGCAAGGATAGCAAGCATGAGTCTGGAGCTGGGCCATGATGCAGAAGCACACAACGAGATAGTGAGGCATCTTCTTGTGTGTGCATTCCATATCGGTGAAACATATTCCTTTAGAGTGTTGGGACTTGCATGATGTGAGACATAACATTTTACAGCAGACTCCATGAAAACCTTCTTCAGAGATATCCCACCTGATATGATCTTTGGGGTTTCCGAGGGAGATTGGCATTTTGCATCTGATTTAAGATTTTACAGAGGAAAGTTTAAAAAAATTTTTTTTTTTTTTTAAAACAATTTCTGGTGTGTTTTTGAAGGTGTATTTTAAGGGTTTGTGTGAATGATTTTCTTTTTCTTTATTTAGTTTCTTATGATATGACTGGAGTTGACTTCAATGCAGTGACAGCCCTTATGTAGCCCTTGGTGGTTGGCTGGGCAGTAGCAACATTACCATTACCCACTACCATGGAAATGACAGAAAACCTTGGCGACAGTGAAAGAAAGTAATGCCAGGTCTTTATCTACCCTACAAAATAAAAAAGAATCATCTTTCTTGCTTTTTAGGCATTGATATCTCTAGCTGTAAGCTACTGACAACAGTATCTATCACATGAACAGGGAATTGTGGTATCTGTCCATATTTTTTGAGGATTTAACCTGCATTCTGTTGGGAAATACACTTTTTGTTTTGTCCATTGTTTGATTCTTTCTTTTGTACTGTTTCAGAAATGGTAACACGTAACATTAACTTTATCTAAAAAATGTTCCATCTATGCACAAGGATACATATCCAGACAAAGTTTCAAGAAAATGTGCATGACCCATCCAACCAATTTTTGTTATATGTATTCATTTCTTCAAATTGTTTCTAACTGCACAGTTGCAGCCCTTTTATGACCCATTGCACTTGGCAGGGCTGAAGGCAACATCAATTGAATTGCACAGTTTGCTAGACTTTGGAGGTTCATATCACTTCACCTCAAGTAAATCTTCCTTATTACATGCGCACGCACACACACACACACACACACACACACACACACACACACACACACACACACACACACACACACACACACACACACATCTATATGCACATGCATGCATACACACACATGCACACATACACACACACACACACACCTACACATCTATTTGTCATACCACCTCCTCTCACCTCCCTTTTCTCTTTTACCCCTCCGTCTCCTTCCATTGTCCCTTCATGCGCCCCCTTCCCTCTTTCCCTCAAACATCTACAAAGACACACACAGACACACAGACACACACACACACACACACACACACACACACACACACACACACACACACACACACACACACACAAGCAATCGCACACAAACACACAACACATGCATATATACACATGCACACACATATGCTGTGCGCACAATGCAAATGCACACTCACAAATAGGTGAGCACACATGTACATGTTTGCGCATGCGCATGCACACACACATGCACATACTCACTAATGTGTGCATGGGTGCACATGCAAGCACACGCGCATGCACGTTTACACACACACGCACACACTATTTGTTGAAATTTTCTTTGACCCCCCATCATCCATCCTGTTCACCATTCCAAGACGCACACGCACACAAACACATGCATAGACATAACAGTCACACACACTCGCACACACACACACACGCACGCACCACACACACACATTCACACACATGCTTTATGCTTGAATATCATCTTCACTGCATGCTTCTGCTATAGTAGATTCAAGGTAAGATCTATGAAGCTGTCAGACACAACAGCTGTATGAAAATGTATGGGTTCTGTAGGTCCTAGATTCTGGACAGGGATAAATATATGAACAAAATGAACTGCACATACTCATCCATGTTGAGTCAGAAACTTTGTCAGACAAATGTTAAAAGTTAACCTGGGCCAATATTATCTGCAGTGTAGTTTGCTTCTAAATAGACCATCATAATATTTTACAAAAGATTGCAAACAGGACTGGTTTTCAGTTTGTGCAATATATTTTCTCATGTGTTAGTATTTTCATGTGCAAACACATCCCTTGACATATAGCTAGGTATGAAAATGACAAGCAGTAGAAACTTGGAAAAAGTATGAATTTCTTATCATTTTCAGTTTTTAGGGTGCTGTTATCATTCTTCTATGTTTGCCTTTCTAAAGTAATGTTTTCCTTTTGCTTTTGCTTTGCTTTATTTTGTTTTCGTTAGTTTGTGACCATAATATGCCTGTCAAAATTTTCATGTGTTTTATGGGAAGATATATGCAACTGAGACCTGGTGTGCATTCTCACATTCAATTATTTATTAGTGTGGAAGTTGAGTGTTTTTTAGCAGGAATGTAAGCAAGAGAGCAAACACTAAGTGTTAAGATTGCCAAAGGAGAGAAGCAAATGAATGACATGAACAATACTCTGTATACAGATGTGTTGTTATTTGTTCATTCCCTTCTTTTCCCATGTGTTTAGTGGTACAGAAACCCAAGTTTGTTCTCAGTTCTTACATTTGGGTATAACTATAAGACGCTTGTGATGGTCTTATGTTCCACCATCTGCCTTTTTCCTTATCTTCTGATATTTAGTACTGACTTCTTGTTGATTTGATTTGCTAAACTGCTTTCAAAATTGATTTGCTAAACAGCTTTCAAAATGAACACATACCATTCAGCTGGCAAGCATTGTTTACCAGCTCACTCTGAATCGATACAGTGAAGATTCAGGCCAATAACATTGTCAGGATTTCCACTGGTGGTTGTTTTTTTAAGCAGTCACCAGACCCTTAGAACAGAGGTCTAAAGGGTCATCAGACTCCCCCATTTAAAACAGAAATTTTTAAGGGTCTTGATTCATAACTCAGTTTACTGCCCCTGATGTAATTTGTACCTTGTAGATAGGGAACAGGAGCTTTTTTTTTTCCAGTAAGTCAGTACGCCTTGCAATCTGTGGTTGTGTGAATAACTTATTGTTAAGTGATGCACTTTTCTTGATGAATTCATGTGTGGCTTTTGTGTTACTGCTGCTTGTGTTTGTATGCACACATGCTTGTATTTGTGCATGAGTGTGTGGGTTTTGTGTTACTAGCGTGTGGGTATGCATACATGCTTATATTTGTGTGTGTGTGTGTGTGTGTGTGTGTGTGTGTGTGTGTGTGTGTGTGTGTGTGTGTGTGACTATGAGAGAGAGAGAGAGAGAGAGAGAGAGAGAGAGAGAGAGAGAGAGAGATTATGCAAGTGCATTTCATGATCACTGTGGGTACTTGTATTAGTGGCTGGTTATGAAGAAAGCAGACATTTCATTGGAAGTTATTGAAGGTAACTTTCATATTAATGTTTCTCAAGACAGCTTGGGGCAAACCATGTTTGCTGTGTGTCAAGAAATAAATGTCATCTCTTTAGATCATAACAAAGATAATGGCTGGGAAAACCTCTTAATGATCTACTAGCTAGTGAAGAAAAGCTTGATCTGATAAGATTATGTGCATAGCAGAATTTTAAATTGTCAAATGACTTTTTCAATATAAAAGGGTTGATTGCACACCTGAAGCACAATTTAAGTGTGTGCGTGTGCGTGCGTGCGTGTGTGTGCGTGCGTGCGTGCGTTCGTGTGTGTGCATGCTTGTATGCACAT
Organism: Conus betulinus; assembly: GCA_016801955.1. NCBI lineage: Eukaryota > Metazoa > Mollusca > Gastropoda > Neogastropoda > Conidae > Conus > Conus betulinus. Next base: position 57,795 of record JADBJO010000464.1, on the reverse strand, counting down.
GTGTATGTGCTGTGAAGGGCGAAGTGTGAGTCAATGGGAGCCCTGTTAGTATCATTTGAAAGAATAGTTTTGGTCTAGATTGAAATAAATATGTTGCATTCTAGCTGTGACTTCAAATATTTACATGCAATTTGGAATTAGAGGTAGCGTTTACAATGATTCAGTGTGAAGGGCTACCAAGCCAGTTTGAGATGAACTGTTAAGTGGGCTGATTGCTTTCACTTCAAAGTGAGTTGTTAGGAGAATTTTGTGACATTCATTTACATGTAAGAGAAAGGTTTTAATTCTGTTTTTCATATTTTGTGACTGTTCATTTCTGTTCTACCTGACTTTTCTTTTTCTTTCTTTCTGTTTTTTTTTTTTTTTAAATAACTGTCTAGTGAAAATGTACTCCACTATTTTGCTAGAAACAAAGTAGGGTTATTCATTTTGTTTTTTTATACCTAATTGTTTGAGTTGGTGCCATGATTCAAATGTTTTCATGTTAGTTTTGTGCGCTCTGTACCACCTAGAGCCACACAGATTTATTTTCAATGCTCAAATGCCCTTAATGTTCTTTTCCAATGTTTTTAGTGAAACAGATTTTATCGTTTATCCTAAGTAGTTTCTGCTACATTCATTACAGTTACACACACATTCAGTGGAGCTCCTTTGGTAATTGACCTGAGCTATGAGAGCATTATATTCCAGTGACACAGTCTTGGAATGAGAGGAGAATCCAGCTGACTGTCTAGAACATTGCATTCCCTTGCAGAATGTCTGTGTTTAAGTCTTGATTCTGCATTTAAGTCTTGATAGCACCTGGCAGGTGAAGGTGTGATATTTTCCACAGGCCCAAAGTCATCATCTGCTGTCTGCTACTGGGCTTGTGCTTTTTAATCATGGTAAACGCATATGTGCAGAAGATGAAAATGTTCTTTTCAGACATGTTTTGATCTGAAAGGGTTATGAAAAACATGAAAACTACCCTTGATGCTTGGCTCCTATAAATGAAGTATAGCTGTCTTTGTCAGTATGTGGCAGAGTGGAAAGGATGGACCATTTATAGATGAAGGATATTGAGCAAGAATTGTGAAGAATGATTTAGTTTGTCTTCTCTTCATCCTCCTGTTTTTCTTGTTTGCTTGCTTGTTTGTCTTTCCCAAATCAAGAGAAAAAAGGAGAAAAAGTAAGACAGCTATATCCAGTGTAAGACTAGGAGTACTCTCACCTCCCAGTTAGGTAACCGGTCAGTATGATGTAAGATTATATTGTAGGGCATGACCTGAGGTATTTGATTAACCATTAATGTCCAGCTGTATGCAACAAAGGCTTTTAAAAGATCCATAATATACTTGTGTATGTATGCAGTATGAATGATTACATGTGACACACTGTTTTCTTGTTGATAGTACAGAAACCTCCATTGAAAACAGTTTCTTACTTTTCTAAAGAAAGAAGATAAAAGGAACATGTGCTTTTGAGCAGTATAGGGTATGATGTGCTCCTGTTACTTTTGTAGAAACAATTATGAACAGTATTAATTGATGGACAGCTTATCTTGCAAACTTCGTTTGAGCACTCACATCAGTATTCAGACCTAGTGAGGTGGATTTGTTTTTATTTCTATTTTTTAAATTTTACTTTTTCATTCAACCATTTTAGTATATCTTTGCTTTTTCATTCTGATAGGTTATATTTCCACTTTGATAACAAGTAACATCTCCTTTAAGTGTTGCCGCTAATGAATGACATAAACAAAATACTTGTGGTGTTGCATTACTGGTATATCAAGCTGTATGTGTATAAGCAATTCTGGCATGTCTGCTTGCTCCTCTTGCTTTGGATGGTGCTATGTAGGCACAGGTATGACAGTCAAGCTTAGAAAACATTGGGTGAAACAGCTGAGATTGCGTTTTCAAAATCAGAATGCATGTAAGTTGTAACAAACAGACAAGCATTTCCCAGACTCAATATGCGTGGCTGGTAATCGTCAGACGTGGTATTTGATTTATGAATGGCATTTGCTTTATGTCACAGTGTGTCTGTGCGCTGTGGCGGAAATGCTGATAGATGGGGAAAACACTCCCAGGTAGAACAGGGCTTGCAGATGTGGGTGGAGTAGGAAAGGTACAGCACTGGGATGTTGGAGATTGGTGGGGAGGGTGGCCTGAATTGTGGTGTTGGAGATGGGTGAGGAAGAAAGGGTATTATCTTTAGGAGTGACCTGGGGTGTTGGAGATTGACAATGAAGGATGGTTCATCATCTTTAGGATCACCAGTATTGAAGTGTCAGGAAGGATAGGATGTTTTATAGGATCACCTCAATGGGGCAGAGGAGGGGGGTGAGGGAGGGAAGGCGTGTATTAATCTTAAGGTTCACCTGACTTGGGGTGTTGGAGATTGGGAGTAAGGATGGGTGATTATTACTAGGATCACCTGACTTGGAGTGATGGAGACGAGGAGTAAGGATGGGTGATTACCTTTAGGATCACCTGACTTGGAGTGATGGAGACGAGGAGTAAGGATGGGTGATTACCTTTAGTATCACCTGACTTGGAGTGATGGAGACGAGGAGTAAGGATGGGTGATTATCTTAGTATCACCTGACTTGGAGTGATGGAGACGAGGAGTAAGGATGGGTGATTACCTTTAGGATCACCTGACTTGGGGTGATGGAGATGGGGAGTAAGGATGGGCATCTACCTTTAGGATCACCTGAATTGGGGTGTGAGGAAGAATGGCTGCCTGCCTTTATGATCCCCCGGGTAGGAGGGTGGTGGTGGAAAGATGGGTGTGTACTTTTAGGATAATCC
>JADBJO010000464.1:22500-37500 GCA_016801955.1 Conus betulinus | reverse complement strand
AGATTGAGCCAAGGGACGAGTCGGCAGGGGGGAGGGCGACTTAGGAGGGCGAGTAGGAACAAGACGCAAGGAGAGAGAGAGGGAGGGAGGCCGAAGGCGGCGAAGAGGAGGAGAGAGGAGAGGGGGAGGAGAATGGGGAGCGGAGAAGGAGGAGGAGAGCCGGAGCGGGGGAGAGGATGAGAAGGAGGAGGGAAGAGAGCCGCGGTGACTGAATCAGCGATCGTACTTCAGAGGCTACTGATGACACATTGAACCATTAACATTTTTTTTACGGCCTCCCCTCGCTAGCCACTGTCTCAGGCAGGGCAACTCGACGACAACAGGGGACCTTTTACTTGCACATCATCAAGTTGCTCTCTCATCGTCTCCTCTCTCGCTCTCTCTCTCTCTCCTCCCTCTCTCTATCCTTGTGTCTCTGCCTCTCTCTCAAAACCACCACCCACCGATCCCCCCGTCTCTCTCTCATCCAGACATCAACCCACCTCTCTGCGTTTCTTACTTCCGCTGCCGGTGAGCTCGCTTCGAGAGCACTTTTTACCATGCATGTATATGTGAATGAAATCGGCCTAGCGAGCGGCGCATATTATAGGTGTGTGAGAGAGTGAAGGACGCAGAGTGGTGTGTGAGTGTGTGAGGGTGTGTGTGGTGTGTGTGTGTGGGTGTGTTGTGTGTGTGGATGTTATTTTTTTTGAGTAGACGATAGGATGGGAGACGTGGAGGAGGCGAAGGGAGAGAGAGGGGAGAGGGGAGCAACGAGTGGAGAGTGAGGTGTAGAGAGAGTGAGATATGCAAACACTTTGTTGCAATAGATGGCTTTTCGACTCATCTGTTGCGGGCTCGGGGAAAGTAGGAACAGGGATAGAGGCGTGGATTGCGCAAAGGAAAGGGGACAGGGGTTTTTTAAATGGCCGACGGAGCAGCTCAGTGTTTTTAAAAAAAAAAAAAACAAAAAAAAAAGGAGAGTGGGTGGAAGGTGGGAGTGGGGGGGGGGGGGGGGAGGGGAACGAGGGGGTCAATCCGACAAACAGGGTTTCAAAGGAGGAGGTTCAAAGGAAGAGTGGGGGTGGAAGGTGGGGGGGGGGGGCGGAGAGGGGTCGAATCCGACAAACAAGTGTTTCAAAAGGAGAGTGGGTGCGATAAGGTGGGGGGGAGAGGGCGTCAGTCGGAAACAAGTGTTTCAAAGGAGGGAGGGGTGGTGGAGGGGGGGGGGGGCTGAGAACGAGGGAGGCATGCCGACAATATTTTCTCTATCTCTCTGTCTCTCATCTGTCTCCTACTCTGGCGGCTCTCTCTCTATCTCCCAACACACAACACACACCCCGCTCTCGAGCTCTTCTACACACACGCGTCTCTGGCTCACACACTCTAATCCTCCTCTAGCGGGGGGGACCCCCCCCCTTGGGTAGAGGGGGTTTTTTCTTTTTCCACAACAATCCCACACACACACACACCACATCCACACACAACACTGTCTCCTCGCTTCTGCTCTTCTCTCTCTCTCTCTCTCTCTCTCTCTCTCGACACAGCTGTTTCAAAGGGACACCCAAACAAACACGAGGACTCACACGCGCACGCATCACACACAACATTCTAAGGTCTCTCTGACAATAACGTTCTAGACACTAAACACACTACACTAACACTAAAAAATGATCAGCAACAGTGGGCCTCAGTGAAACTCTATCTAGTCTGTATCAAAAACGTGTAACGTCGGAATTAATATTTCAATTCAGTGAATATTAATTAATAGTCTGTCTGTGGTTAGTTGAGTGGACAGTTTCTCTTTTCTCTCTATGCCACACAAACAGTCAGGAAACTCACACGAGCGCACGCTCCTTTAAATGAGAATACAACGGACAGAGATTTACTCAGCACTATTTAATGTATTTTTTTCAGGAATAATATAATGGATTTTGCATCTCATCAGGAACGTATTATTGTATGAAAACGGGTCTTGCAGTTATGGAATAATGTTGCAATTCAGTGAGATTAAGAAGAGAGGTGAAGTGGAGAGAGAGAGAGAGAGCGATGACAGCGATATGACAACCCGGAAAATATCGGTCTAGCTGTAGAGAGAGATAGGAGGGGAGAGAGGAGAGTGGACGGATGGGAGTAGGTAGGGATTAGAGGGGGGACTGACGGTAATAATAGGGCCGGGGTTAGACCCAGCGGACGATTGAGGAGACGGGAGTTTGAGGAGGAGATGGAGAGGGTGACAGAGGGAGAGAGAGAGTGAGAGTTTTGGGAGAGAGAGAGTTTGTTAGAGAGGATGACAGCGATTATTTATCAACGGTTTTTTTTTTTTTTTTTGTAAAAATATTGGGTTCGCCTAAGCTAGAGGAGAGAGAGAGAGGAGAGAGAGAGAGGATGAGCGAGCACGGGAGCGATTATTTCACAAGCGGTAAAAAATATTGGAGAGAGGAGAGAGAGAGGAAGAGTGAGAGAGAGAGGGAGACGAGCTGAGGCAGAGAGCGAGAGGAGACTGAGGTTGATGAGGAGAGAGACGGAGAGGAAGCGTGAGGAGGACAGCGAGGATTTACAACGGTAAAAATATTGGTTTTAGCTAAGAGAGAGAGAGAGAGAGAGAGAGAGAGAGGATGACAGCGGATCTTTACAACGGTAAAAAATATTGGTTTAGCTTAAGAGAGAGAGAGGAGAGAGAGAAGACGCTGTCCTGTTTGCTTTGCCACTTTGAGGGTAGGGAAACGGGTGTCCGTGGCCCGACAGCCAGTCCCACACAGCTCACACAGCTCGTTAGCCTTACAGGGTGTGTGTGTGTGGAGGGGGGGGGGGGGGGGGGGGGGTGTCAAATTAGCCGGCGGCACCAGCAGGTAGCCCTGTCCGGTGATTGACCGACCCCCCATCTTTAACCTGCGTCAGATTGCCCACAGCCGCGCGACTGCTGCGGTCCGGCCTGAACCGTCAGTAGACCGCTGGTTTATGACCGGCTCTGACGGTTCGGGAATGAATTGGTGAGTGGGCAATGTGATGATGATGCGGGCTTTATATGTACACGCGTTCGTGGGGCTGCACACAACACTAGAGCGTGCTTAAAGAAGGCTCTCTCTCTCTCTCTCTCTCTCTCTCTCTCTCTCTCTCTCACACACACACACGCACAGAGACATAGGCACACAGACACAGACAAGGCGCACGCGCACGCTCGCACGCACGCACACACACACACACGCCTTTAATGTTGGGTTGTTGGATCCGTGCACATTAGGATGGGTACAGGCATCCTGATATTCATACACAGATGGGTGGCACACATGCCACATGAAAACACGCACATGCACGCGTGTACGCGTCTCTCTCTCTCTTTCTCTCTCTCTCTCTCTCTTCTCTCTCTCTCTCTCTCTCTCTCTCTCACACACACACACACACACACACACACGCATGCGCGCGCGCAGAGTATTATGTCAGTTGACGTCACTGTGCATACAGACAAGTTCAACATACAGCACAGCACAATACATTTTGCAAACTCCTGCTGTGCATCAGACAGAAACTGCCGTACGCTGAACACACATTTTTGTTCGTTATGTACTAGGAAAACTAATAGTTGACGACTCCGTTTCGCGCCAGAAATGGTGGCTTACAAACTGATGCTGCATTTCATGCTTGCACACAGGGGATTAAGCTGGCGTATTGTTCATCTATAGTACTGAGATGGATCCCCAGACGCTTTTGGTTGTGTACATTTAATATGTGTAGAGCCCAGCTGTAAACTGCATTGTACGCCAGACGCCGTCTGGTCTCTCGCTGTTCACTTAGTGCCATTGTTAAGCTAAGGACAGAGGCGAAGATGGGAACGTGGCCAGTTTGAAAAAAGGTCAGCTAGTATCTTGTTCTTTATAACAGTAATTTTTTTCTTTCCCCGGATATAGTTATTACATACCAAGTTTTTCGATTTCACTTATGTATTTTTGATGTCTTCGTCGATCATATGTGTGAAGAGACGGTCATTTTTTCTAATATCAAAATAATGGTTTTCCCTGCTTTTCACGCTGTTAAACATTAGACAGTGAGTGAAAAGGAATGAACAGTCACCGGCCTGAAGTAAGCCGTGAGCTGTTGGAACAAATGCTTTTGACCGTCGATACTTCAAATCATATCATCAAGAGTTCCAGTCAGTATCGACGTCACTACGTAGTATAGTATTAGAGTGGCAAGTGAAAATTGGTAACTGGCACTCGGGTTCTGTCTTCTTAAAGTAAATAGCTGTATATATATATATATATATATATATATATATATAAAAGAAAGAAAAGAAAGTATAAATCTGATCTTTTGAAGTGTGGAATCATCCATACAAAGAGGAAACGAGGTTTGCAGACGGGGCTTACGATTTTCAGACGCCGTGGGTAGGAAACAGGAGCTTCCATCCCTCCGTCAGCATGTCACTCACGGTGGTTGTCAAGGTCTCCGGCTGCCGGCAGAAGAATGTGCCTCCACCCAAACCCCTCCCCTCCCGCCCCCTCCCCCCATTCTGTCGTTTCTCTCTGCTCTCTCCTCTCCCCATCGTGTTTCATTTGTTGTGTAATACAGGGAAAACGGAAGGGAGGGGCAGCGTGGGAATGGGGCTGTGTGCCCCACACACGCACAGGCCAGAAAGCGCGTGCGTTCATGGGAATGGGACTGTATGCGTGCGTATATGCGTACGCGCCGGTGAGAAAGTGCATGCACACATCTGAGTGTGTGTGTGTGTGTGTGTGTGTGTGGCGCGCGCGCGCGCGCGCGTGTGTGTATGTGTGTGTGGTGTGCGTGTGCGCAGCGCGCGCCGCGCGTGTGTGGACGAGAGAGAGAGAGAAAGAGAGAGAGAGAGAGAGAGAGAGAGAGAGAGAGAGAGAGAGAGACGAACATCGCAAGATTACACACAATAAATAATAATTGTACTACTTATACATGTATACATAATATTCTCTCTCTGTGTGTCTGTGACTCTCCTCGGTCGCTGTCGCTGTCTCCTGTCTCTGTCAATGTCTCTCCCTGTCTGTTTTTGCCTATGTCTCTCTGTCTTGTTTCTGCCTCTGTCTGTTTCTCTCTGTCTCTCTCTTCTCACCGCACCGCCATTTTCCCGCCCCATTTCTCCGTTTGTCTATATCTTCATCTTACTAGTAATGACTAAGTTCGTGAACAAGAAACATGCATACACACGCGTTTGCGTGCGCGCACACAACACGCGCACACATGCGCGCACACTTATATATATGGACTGTGGTGTGTCTCTATTTGACACCAGGAGCGCAGACACAATCATCCGTGTCTCCCTGATGAGTCCGATCCAGCGGACGAAAGGCCTAGGAGCAGGCAATACAAATAGATCTGCCTTCAGAAGGGATCACGATGGTTCCCTGAGGCAACTAGTGAAGGGTTCTCATATTTATAATATGTTTCCCCAGGTTTCTTCATCATCTTCATTTTTTTTCTCTTAAGTTCAAATCTCCGCGAAGTCATTATTATAATGACTGAAGAATTGTTAGCCTGCACTTTTTTTTTTCCCCACTACTTTAATTGGTTCAGCATTATATATACATATATATAGTAGAGAGAGAGAGACAGTATAGACACACCACACACACACACACACACACACACACACAACACACACACACACATATATATATAATATATATATATAGATATATATATATGTGTGTGTGTGTGTGTGGTGTGTGTGTGTGTGTATACGGCGCAGTTCTAATGTAACTTAACAAAGGAAGAAAAAATGCACACACACACACACCACACACACACACACACACACACACACACACCACACACACAACACTCAACCGAACAAAATTGTAAGAAAAATAGAAAACAAACTATGCCACTTCATCGATATTTACGAAGTGGGTTATCTTTTTCAACGGGCATTTGAGTTCCTCCTAGACTTCGTTCTTCCTTTGGTAATCCCTCGCTTTCAGCTACACTGCACACACCTACCCCCCCCCCCCCCCCCCCCCCCGCCCCTTTCCCCTCCCGCACTGCCTCCATCCCTCCATCCCTTCCCCCGCTCTCTCTCTCGGATTCCCCCCCAGTTTCAGTTGTGATGCTGTTGTAGCCACCGCCATTCGATAGTTCGGCTGCCACCCCCCCCCCCCCCCCCCCCCCTGCCCCTGCCACCCCTTCCCTTGCCCTCACTTCTTACGTCACTCACTCCTCCCCCCCCCATCCCCCCCACACTCTCTCTGTCTTTCTCTCTGTCCTGTCGCTTGCCTGCCTGTCTGTCTGTCTCTCTACTTTCACTCCTCCCCTCTCTCTTTTTCTCTCTCCCCCCCCTCCCCCCTCTTCTCTCTCTCCCCCGATTCCTCCTGTTTCTGAGTGGACACAGTTGTCGCCACTTCATTATGAAAGTTTCGCCTGTACCCCCCCCCCCCCTCCCTTGCGCTTCCCCTCCCCCCCACCCCCCTTTCCCTTCCCATGCACCGTCTTTTCGCTCCACCCCTCCCTCCTTTCCCTCACCCTCACCACCCTGGTCCTCACCCTGAGTCACGCCATTCCATGTGTCGTCAGTGCCCACCGCTTGGAGTTGGAGCACTGGGGAGAGAGTGGGGTCAGCCAGTCTTCTTCTTTTTATTTTCCACCGAGTTGTCCCCTCTTTCCGTCTTCTCAAGCGCTTTCAGACGGACAGAGCGACAGACCGACCGACCGACAGGAGAGGCAGGCTAGTCAGTGAACAACATGACTGAACCTCTCACCCCTCTTCACCCCCCCCCCCCCCCCCCCCCCCGAGCCTGTCCGTCCGTCCGTCTCGTCTCTGGATCTCCATGTGCCTGTCTGTCTCTCTGTCTGTCGGTCAGTCTCTCTCTCTGTCCCCCCCCCTCCCCCCCTACCTTCTCTCTCTCCTCTCTGTGTCCGTGCGTTACTCTCTCTCAATCTTCTGTTTCTTTCTGTCTGTTTCTCTCTGTCCGTGTGTGTCTCTCTCTCAGTCACTGTCCTCTGTTTTTCTCTCTGTCTGTCTGTCTGTCTGTCTGCCTCTCTCCCTCTCTCTCTCTCTCTCTCTCTCTCTCTCTCTCTCTCTCTCTCTCTCTCTCTATCGAAATTTTCTATGTCGGTCTGTCAGCACGTGCATAATACACGATCACGCGCCCGTGCGGTACACGTGTCCGTTGCCATGATAAAAAATCAGACGCGCATTAATTTCAATGCTGCTAACTTTATCCGACTAATGTTATCTGCTGCCCCCCCCTCCCCCCCCCTCCCCCCGTTTCACTATTACAAAGGGACAATTTTTCCAGTGGTCAGGCAGCCGACGGTCACAGCGGACACAGCCAGCCAGCTGGGCCGTAGTAGTTGCCGTAGTTGTGGCGGAACAACAGCAGGGGGTCGACGATAGCGGGAGGCCCTCCTGTCTTGCTGACGGGCATTGCCAGTCATCAAATGGGCTAGGTGGGTTGCCCTTGTCAGCACGCGGCCTCCTGCGGCGCGTGGTTCAGAGGACTTGTAGTAGATGAAGTATTGTTTTTCTCTTCATCCTGCCTGACACAGCCCAGGGTGGAGGAACAGTTTTTGTCCGGAGTCAACATCTGTGAGACCCTAGACAGACAGACAGACAGAAAACACACACACACACAACACACACACACACACACAAGGTTGGCTTCGCAAATTGTGTCAGCGTGTTTGGCCAGGTTAACTGGGACTCGTGAAAATACTGTTGTCAAGAGGACGCCAGGAAAATCTTGTTGAACACACACACACACCACACACCCCAACACACACACACACACACCTCTCTCCTCTCTCTCTCTCTCTCTCCCTCTCCCTCCCTCCTCACTCTCACACGACTCACACACACACACACCCCACACACACACACACACAACACACCCAACACCACACACACACACACACACACACACACACACACTCATTCACTGACTCACACATACACACGCACCTACGGAAGCCGCACGCATGCATGCACGCGCGCGCGCGCATACTCGTAGCACACCTCTCTCACTCACATACACGCATGCACTGACGAAACACACACACACATCGCGCAACACACATACACATACACACACACTCACATTCATGTGTACACACAGCTACACAGCCATAAACACTCATGTATGTTAAACGCAAATGCAGTGCCATGCACATAAATTGACGAATATGCACAGTACGGCAGAAATATAGGATGAGACCCGTACTTTTTGAGCGCGTAAGCACGCACGCGTGTACGCTCTCTCTCTCTCTCTCTCTCCTCTCTCTCTCTCTCTCTCTCTCTCTCTCTCGTATTTGTATACACGCGCAGATATATACATGGATACAAATGCGCACAGTCCGAAAAAAAAGTATGAATATGGGGTGTTGTACTTTTGTGTTTGCGCACGTACAGACAGGGCTGCCTTGTTATCACCCACCGTCGCTCCTTGTTGACGGTCGACTGGAACTGAAAAGACCTCAACAGATGGCAGAAACACCGGCGTTCAGTAGATTTTTTTCCCACGCAGTAATGGGAAGACTGGGACTTCCCAGGTGGTGTCGGTCACCTCTCGCTCAGATACCAGCATACCCAGTGCAAAACTGACCCAGAAAAAAAAAAAGGAAACTCTTCCGAATTAACATCAAGGATCTTGAAATAATGCGGATATATAACAGGCAGCAACCCCCCCCCCCCCCCCCCCCCCCCCCCCCCCCCCCCCCCTAAACCCCCCTTTCAGCCCCCCCCCCCACCCCCCCCCCCCAAAAAACCCCCTTTCAGCTGAGAGACCAAAATATCACAGAAGTTGAGAAACTGGTCTACCTGGTCGGTGTTGTCGGCAAAGATGGCGGGGCAGACCAAGGCATCGGCAGTCGCATCAATAAGGCTTAGCACGTTTTCAACACCCTGCCACCTCTGCAGGCTTTCAACAGTCCTTTCACTTCTCTATAACATAAGAATTTCCAGTACCAGTGTGGTTTTTGCTGTCAAATGGTTCACAGAAGTGGAACGACTTGAAGTCCAACACTTCCAGATCTTTTGGTGTTCACCATAAAGAACCTCAGTTTCATCTTCAGTATCAGATGACCTGACAAAACACCAAAACACAATTCTACACACACACACACACACACACACACACACACACACACCAGAGAGAGAGGAGAGAGAGAGAGAGAGAGAGAGAGAGAGAGAGGAGAGAGAGAGAGAGAAGGAAATGGGGGTTTGATTGGTTTAAAAACAAATTTGTATTTATTCGAGAACAATTTTGCAGCAATATTCATCAAATCATGGAGTACACCAAGCATAGGCTTATAAACCGTAATCTTGGGCTTGATTGGCCCACGCACTGCGGAAGCCTCCTACCAACATCCAAAGACAGGCTCTTGGATGGAACCTATGAGGGGGAAGAAAAGGGAAAGTGGAACGACCTGGACAGACTTGGCGGCGGTGTAAAATTCTGCAGTGAAGACAGACGGAAGGACATGGGCCCAGCGGAATAGGTCAGCTCAGAACGGAGTCCGCTAGAGTGTGAGTGGTTCGCTGCCCCAAGTTCCCGCAGGGAATGTAAGGTGTCACGTCAAAAATCACGTGCGCGCGCGCGCGCGCACGCACGCATCACGCACGGACGCACATGCGCGCGAATATTAAATGCAATTACGTGCACCCAAATTAGAAATAAACACAGTATACATGTACATAGATGGGACACACACACACGCACGCCCGCACAGACGCACACATGCACACGCACGCACACAGACAGACAGGCAGGCAGGCAGGCAGGCAGGCAGGCAGGCAGACACACACACACACACACACACACACACACACACACACACACACACACACACACATACACGCTCACAATCACTACACTAGTAATTTCAGCAACAAAGGCACACAACCGAGCCGAGCACCACCGCACACGCATGCAAAGCACAGCCACAGCCACAGCACCGCACAGCACAGGCACACAACACAGCACAGCACCGCACAGCACAGCACGCACAGCACAGCACAGCGCACAGCACAGCACAGCACAACAGTCCTCAATATGGTGGTTTCATTCTTTTCCTTTTTTTGCGGTTGAAAGGGGGTGTCCGATTACGTGGTTGCCATTGCTCAGGGGCAGGAGAGAGAGAGAGAGAGAGAGAGAGAGAGAGAGAGAAAGAGAGAGAGAGAGAGAGAGTGAGAGAGAGTGAGTATTTGTGTGCAGGATGGAGGGGAGGGGCATCATTCTGTTTTTGTGCTGATGCTGATGTCGGAGGTCTGTCAGTTCTTGCACTGAGTGTACTTGTCAGATGACTACAAATTCCATTTACCGGGATGACATTAGGGACAGTGGAGATGCTTACAGACGAAACTAAGTCACATCAGTGCAGACGCTCAGGGAAATACGACGTATGCACGCACAGAGAGAGAGAGAGAGAGAGAGAGAGAGAGAGAGAGAGAGAGAGCATATCGCGCGTACATTCGTGCAGAGATGATCAGTGTACATTTAAAACAAATAGTGTAATGTATGCGCATGTGCGCGTGCTCTCTCTCCGTCCTTCCCTCCCCCATCCCCCGCCCCCCCCCCCCGCCCCCTCTCTCTCTCTCTGTATGTGTTTGTGTGTGTGTGTTGTGTGTGTTATGTCAAGACTTCCTATCGGTGAGACAGTGTAGGGGGAAAAAATCGCCTTTCCGCAGAATTATTAAAAAGCCACAGCCCTGTTGCCCTGACGTCTCGTCCACACTTCCCCCCCCCCCCCCCGTCACCCCTAGTCTCCCCCGCCTCCCTTTCCTTTTGAATTTTTTTCAACCTTCCGCCCTTACTTTCCCCCCCCCCCCCCCCCCCCCCCCCCCCACCTCCCTTGCCCCTTCCTCAACTTCTCATCTTCCCACCACGCTGTCTTCCATGACTGTAGCTGTTGAGGCCATTTTCACGGCGGAAGTCAACCCTACGCCGCCCCCCACTCTCCCCACACTCCCCATTGCCCACCTTGCCTCTCTGTGTGCCTCCTCCTCCCTTTCACGTTTGTCTCATGGTCGCCATTTTAAAACAATGCGGCGAGGGGCGAGGTTTCCTCCCTTTGGCTTGTCCGTATGCAGATGTTATTTTTTTTTTCTTTTTGGCGGTGTAGCCTATAACCTCGTCCTCCTTGGGATGTATGTAGGCTGCCTCTTGAATCTTTAGCACCCCCTTCTCTCCCCCCTCCACTCTGTAACTCCCGTCCGCCCCCCTCCCGTCCTCCCCCTCCCCCCCCCCCCCCCCCCCCGCACCCTCCGTGCATTCCTCTCTACCACACCTCCCTCGGAAACGTTTCTCCTGTGCTGTTTTTATTTATGGTTTTTCGATTCATATTGGCCCCCCCACCCCCTTCCTCTCTGTAACTTCCCCCACCCGCTTCCTTCCTCCTCCTCCTCCTCCTCCTCCTCCAATCTTTCCATGTTGTTTTCTTTTGTGTTTTATTTATCCCTCATGTGGTATATGTTTCCTTCCCATATGGTCCCACTCCTGTGTGTCTCCCCCCGCCCCTGTCTTTCCCTGTTTGTGTCCTCTTTGTGTCTTAGTTCTCTGTCTGTCTGTCTTGCAAAGACTTTCTGTCAGTTAGTACAGTACAGGAAACAAAATGCCTGTCCCTAACAGAAACCTCTCTCTCTCTCTCTCTCTCTCTCTCTCTCTCTCTCTCTCTTGTGCCCTGACGTGTCACCCACTCCTCCCCCATCATCCTTCCCCCTCCCCAGCCTACTGTCTCGTGTGAATTTGATTTACCTTCACCCCTCTCTTTCCTCCATCCTCTCGCTCTTCACTATCTTTTTGACACAGCTGTTGTCACATTTCCACGGAAGTCAGCCCCTCCCCCCTCCTCCTCCCTCCCTCCCTCCCTCTCTCCCTAACTCCCCCATGTCCACCATTTGTCTCATCGTCGCCATCGAAAACAGTGCGACGAGGGCGAGGTTTCCTCCCTTGGGTTGTCTGTCGGTCATGTCGGCCTGTCTGTCTGCGGATTTCCTCCCGTTTCCTCGTGGTGTAGGGTGTGTTGCCCATTCGTCCTCCCCGAGTTGTCGGATGCCTCCCCCCCCCCCCCCCCCCCCCCCCCCCCCCCCCCCACCCACCCCCCCCCCTTAGCACCCCCTTCCTTTTTCCACGCTATAGACCCACCCCCCTCCGCCCCCTATCTTCCTCTCCTGTCTATCTCTCACCCTTATGAAAACGTTTTCCTCTGTGCATTTGATTTATGCTTTACAGAATCATCTTGCCCCTCCAGTGCTACAACCCCTCACTCCCACCTCCCTCTCCCCTGTTCCTGTTCCTGCCCCGCCCTGATCCTGATCCTGTGTCTGTAACCCTCCTCCTTTGGGCCACAGGTCGCCTGTCCATCTCTCCACACGTTTGTTTCCTTTCTGTGTCTGTAATCCTCCTCCTTTGGGCCACAGGTCGCCTGTCCATCTCTCCACACGTTTTTTCCTTTCTGTGTCTGTAATCCTCCTCCTTTGGGCCACAGGGTCGCCTGTCCATCTCTCCACCACGTTTTGTTTCCTTTCTGTGTCTGTAATCCTCCTCCTTTGGGCCACAGGTCGCCTGTCCATCTCTCCACACGTTTTCCTTTCCTTTAATCCTGTGGTCAGGTCGCCTGTAATCTCCACCTCCTTTGGGCCACAGGTCGCCTGTCCATCTCTCCACACGTTTTGTTTCCTTTCTGTGTCTGTAACCCTCCTCCTTTGGGCCACAGGTCCCTTTCTCTCCACACGTTCGCCTGTGTCTGTAACCCTCCTCCACACACGTTTCCATTTCCTTTCCTTTCTGTGTCTGTACTCCTCCTCCTTTGGGCCACTCCCTCCTCCTTTGGGCCACAGGTCGCCTGTCCATCTCTCCACACGTTTGTTTCCTTTCTGTGTCTGTAACCCTGTCCTCCTTTGGCCACAGGTCGCCTGTCCATCTCTCCACACGTTTTTTCCTTTCTGTGTCTGTAATCCTCCTCCTTTGGGCCACAGGTCGCCTGTCCATCTCTCCACATGTTTGTTTCCTTTCTGTGTCTGTAATCCTCCTCCTCTTTGGGCCACAGGTCGCCTGTCCATCTGGCCCCACTGCTTCGTCTCTCCCCAGCCCGTGTCGTTCCTTGTGTTAGTGTGTTCTCTTTGTGTCGTATTTTCTTCCTCTTTGGTATACACATTTACAATAACTATGTTGGTGGTTAAGTACATTGACAATATACTAAACATTTCACCTCATAGTTGGGATTCATGTCTTCTCCTCCCCCCCCCCCCCCCCCCCCACTATTTGTGTCCTTTTTTTTTTTTTTTCTTATCTGTTCTTCCTAGGTCGTTCTTTCTGTTCCCCCCCCCCCCCTCCTCCCCGTTCCCTCTCCTCCTCCCGTCCTTCCCCTTTGTGTCCTTTTTGGGGTCTGATTTTATTTATTTTTCTTGGCTCATGTTTCATTTCTCCCTCCCTCCCTCCCTCTCTCTCTCTCTCTCTCTCTCTCTCACACACACTCTCTCTCACTCACACACACACACACACACACACACACACACACACACACATTTGACACACACAGAGAGAGAGAGAGAGAGGAGAGAGAGAGAGAGAGAGTAGAGGGTGTGTGTGTGTGTGTGTGTGTGTGTGTGTGTGTGCAGGGAGTAGGGAGCCTATCAAAGACGCATCGCGGGGGACTCGAACTCGCAACGCCAGACTGCCACCTCAC
This sequence comes from Conus betulinus, assembly GCA_016801955.1. Lineage (NCBI taxonomy): Eukaryota > Metazoa > Mollusca > Gastropoda > Neogastropoda > Conidae > Conus > Conus betulinus. Next base: position 23,871 of record JADBJO010000464.1, on the reverse strand, counting down.
AAACACACACACACACACACACACACACACTCTCTCTCTCTCTCTCTCCCACCTCTCTCTCTCTCTCTCTCTGGTCCCCACTCTCTCTCTCTCTCTGTTCTCTCTCTCTCTCTGTCTGTCTCTCTCTCTCTCTAGTGTTGAGGAAGGGTTATCCCCGACTCCCGACTGACGTTTCCCACGAGGTAGGTGCGGGGACTGTGAAGAAGGGGACTGACGGCACTGGCCGCGGTGGGACTGGCCAAGTGAGTCAGGATCTCATGCCCTGAAGACGGAAGGTGGCCACCATGATCGTGGAGCTTCAGCCTTTCAAACGGTCACACATACACAGACATCTCGCCTATGGTAAACCGGAGTTCTAGAGCTAGGGAACAAAGAAGAAAAACCGACAAAGCAAAACAAGTAGTAGTGGGTAGCAGTAGCAATTGTAGTAGTATTGGGGGGTGGTGATGGTAGTAATAGTAGGTAGTAGGAGTAATAGAAGCAGCAGCAGCAGTAGCAGCAGTAGTAGCTGCAGCAGCAGCAATAGCAGTAGTAGTAGCACGAAGAGGAGAAGCAGCAGCTGCAGTAGTTCGAAATGTCTTTTCAATATGAAATGAGTCACGGAACGGAAAACAATAAACAACAAACAAGTAGGGTAACTCCTGCTCCCACAAGAAAACAAAAACACGCCCAGAACTCCAAAGGAGTGGTGCTGACGACACCGAATCGCCTAGCAAATATGACAGCACACAGAGCACGCAGAACAGACAAGGAAACATTTAAGAAAAAAATTGTTTTAAGCTTGTCTACATACCCCGTACCGGACACATCTACGCAACAAACAAAGACAGCTGGAGAAATGAACAGTTGTAAATTAACATTTATTCAAGACTGGCTCAGCCATTTCAACCTTGAGTGCAGTCAGCTAAGTACAAGGACGAACAGGAACAAATACAGGTAACCTCGATGTGATTGAAACGAAAGTAAATAAAAAAAAAACGAGGCAGGGAACAGTAAACAAGAAACAACAAACAAGTAAGGTAACTCTTGCTCCCATAAGAAAACAAATACACACCCGTAACTCCAAATATAAGCAGCATTTCTTTGGAGTTACCGGGCGTGTATTTGTTTCCTTGTGCTTGCTCTCTCTCTCTCTCTCTCTCTCTCTCTCTCTCTGTGTGTGTGTGTGTGTGTGTGTGTGTGTGTGTGTGTGTGTGTGTGTGTGTGTGAGCATGCTCCCGTGTTCTCCTGCAGGGATGCTAGGGGCCTTTATTGTAAACCCCCCCCACCCCCCCCCCCCACCCCCCCCCCTCCCCGCCCCATCTCCTGCAAAATCTGTGCTGATCAGTTCGACTTTTGTGTCAGTCTCTTCGAGTTGTTGTTGCTGCTGTT
>JADBJO010000464.1:5000-15000 GCA_016801955.1 Conus betulinus | reverse complement strand
CTCGCACGCTCTATTTTCTGTTTTAAATGCCAGAACAAAGCCGCACTCCCCCCCCCCCCCCCCCACCCCTTTCCTTCCATCATCTCTTCCCCCTGTGTGTGTGTGTGTGTGTGTGTGTGTGTGTGTGTGTGTGTGAGTGAGTGAGTGAGTGTGTGTGTGTGTGTGTGTGTGTGTGTGTGTGTGTGTGTGTGTGTGTGTGTGAGTGAGTGAGTGAGAGAGAGAGAGAGAGAGAGAGAGAGTGTGTGTGTGTGAGAGTGAGTGAGTGTGCGTGTGTGGTGCGTGCGTGCGTGTTTGTATGTGTGGGTGGTGCGTGCGCGCGCGCGCGCGCGCGCGCGCGCGTGTGTGTGTGTGTGTGTGTGTGTGTGTTCTCTCTCTCTCTCTCTCTCAAGATTTTCTCTGTACCTCATTAATGGCTGCATGGTAGATAATAGATAATAACTGTGAAGAAAGGGAAACTTTACCTCAAACGGAAAACATGCCGGCACAGTGTTGTCTGCTATGCCATTAGTCTCTTCTAGAATCTTTACTGCAAACGGAAACTGAGGCACAGTGTAGTCTGTTATGTCATTAGTCTCTTCTAGAATTACGTTTTTGTGTTGATGTGACCAGAAAGTAAAAGTGTGAGGATGATCAAATCTCCTGACCAGAGGCAGACATCGACAGACAGGTCTGAACACCCGTGGCTGTAATGGAGTTGAAAAGAACCGGTGGACTGATCGACAGTATGTAGCGCTGGATCTGGTGAGAGAGAGAGAGAGAGAGAGAGAGAGAGAGAGAGAGGAGAGAGAGAGAGAGAGAGAGAGAGAGAGAGAGAGAGAAGAGAGAGAGAGAGAGAAGAAGAAGAAGAATGAAGGGAGGAGGAAACAACATTCTTTAGTTACGAGGATGAATAGCTTTTTTTGAAACAAATCAGTTCCATGACTGGGTCTACGATGAAAATTAACATAAAAAATGGGCCACGCGTGGATGTTATAATGAGGAGGGGGGTAGTGGAGAGAGAGAGAGAGAGAGAGGGGAGGGGGGGGGGGAGAGAGAGACAGACAGACAGAGACAGACAGACAGAGCGATGGAGAGAGAGAGGAGAGAGAGAGAGAGAGAGAGAGGAGAGAGAGAGAGAGAGAGAGAGAGAGAAGATGGAGGAGGAAACAAGATTCTTTAGTTACGAGGATGAATAGCTTTTTTTTTTTTTTGACAAGTCAGTCCCATGACTGGATGGGGTCTGCGACGAAAATTAACATAAAAAATGGATCACGCTTTGATGATGTATGTATTGACGGGGAGGGGGGGGGGGGGGGAGAGAGAGAGAGAGAGAGAGAGAGAGAGAGAGAGAGAGAGAGAGAGAGAGGGTTACAAGGATAACATAGTTTAGAAAATGTCAAAAATTAGAAATTTATTCATATGTTTATTTTTTCTTTTCCTTTCCTTTTCTTTGATGCTGTGGTCATTTAATGTCGCTTATAAGCCCAGCCGACCGCAAAGGTTATCGTGCGGTCAGTCAATGCACAATCGGCATAAAGAGTTGGACTCTGCGAGGGAAGTTCGAGGGCGAGTGTATGAACGTATGTCGACACGGAATGCTCAGAAGGCGCGGACTACTTCTCAGACGCATGTTGTCGCGCGCGGTGTTGACTTGAAGGATCGAGTGTAATGGGTAAATAATGACATGTATCGGTGTGCGCCTGATTATCGCCTGCAGACCAGAACCGCGGAAGGCTGTGCCTAGGGCTCGGCTATGGAAGGGAGCCCGTGTAAGCCCCCATCTTGTTCTCCATGAGGAGAGCGTCGACCAATCAGATCAGTTTCAGTTTCATCAGGGAGGCGTCACTGCGTGCGGACTAGTCCATAATTTGCTGCACCACGTCCGCTAAGTTTTGAGACCACACTACGCATGATTTTAAAGCTGATGGATAAATGAATTAACAACTAAGATGAGAGAACTGAAGAAGAGGGTCTCGTGGCTATGACTTAGCAGAAGTCTGACCTACGCATTAGCCCAGTGCGCTGGTCAGACCTTGAGTAGATTCATTTGGTTGTCTTTTTTTTTGTTTGTTTGTTTGTTTTGTATATGGGTTGTGAATGTACACGTGTGTGTGTGTGTGGATGTGTGGGCACGGGCCGATGTGTGAGAATGTGGATAATAGGTAATAAGAAAAGTGTGCACTAACAAACAGTTTCGGTTTTGTAATTCAGGCCGTTGAAGATAACTTGTTACTATTATTATTATTATTGTTTTCATAGAAGACTTATTACTATTATTATTATTGTTTTCATAGAAGATACGAGGAAGTTTAAACGTGAAGAAACGGAATCAAAGGTTGTTTCTGCTGTCTCTGTTCCCTCTCTCTAGTCTCTCACTGTGTCTCTCTCTGTTTCTGACTCTGCCTCTGTCTGTCTCTGTCTCTCTCTCTCTCTCTCTCAGTCTTTGTCTTGTCTCTATCATTCTGTCTGTATCTGTCTGTCTGTCTCTGCCGGTCTATCTGTCTCTGTCTGTCGATCCGTCCGTCCGTCTGTCTGTCTCTGTCTTTCTGCCTGCCTACCTGTCTGTCTGTCTGTCTCTGTTTGTCTGTCTGTCTCTGCATTTAACATAAAAAAATCTAATTAGAATCGATATCACACGCACACGCACATACGCACGCATGCACGCAAGCGCGCGTAACACCCCCCTACCCCCCCAATTCTGCACTATTCCTGATGTGTATATATGCCTACGGCCAAAAATACGTTTTAAATTCCTGAATCTGTCTCTGTGTCTGTCTCTGTCTCTCTGTCTGCCTCTCCGTCTGTCCCACTGTCTCTGTCTGTGTCTGTCTCTGTCTCTCTCTCTGTGTCTCTTTCGCTCTCTTTCTCTCCCCTCCCTCCTGTTTCTTCTCTCTGCCTTCTTTCACTCTGCGCACGCGCGCCTTGATGTACGTATGCGCGCGCGCGCGCGCGCGCGCGCGCGCGCGCGCGTGTGTGTGTGTGTGTGTGTGTGTGTGCGTGCGTGCGTGCGCATAACCAAACTTGGCAGAACAAGAAGAAAAAAACTAGTGTTGAAAAAGCTTTGCAGCCGATCCCCGACACAAAGATGTGACCGATTGATGAGGGCCGTGAAGCATCCGTTGCTGTTTTCAACCACATGTTCAGTACGATGACATCGACACTTGTCTGCCAACGCTTGTATTGATTGACACTGGATTTGTTAGGCACATGTTTTGCAATGGAAAAAAAAAAGTAGATGCATATGTTATCTTGGAATGAGACCAGACCATGTTTTGCAATGTCTGCCAAGCAACAGAGCGGACGCTGGTAAATATCTAAGCGACTCTACAAGACTTTAAATTGGTGACGTGTTGATTTGTATCTGCCCTTTAGCTTTGTGGAAACCACGGAAAGCCTTGTATTATAACCAAAACGAATCTTGCCGCACATAGCTGAACAGCCTCGATCGAGCTAAATGACTGGTTCACACAGTGGATGGTGTGGCCTATAGGGAATCCAAAAGGGACACCGCGAGACCGCTGAATGTATGGGGGACTCGGCGGTCGGCTAGGCGTTAAACTACTGGCCGAAGTCACCCACTGTGTGACGACGAAAGTCAGTTAAATAATGACGTCAGTGAGCAGCTAAGGTCTTAAGAGAGACTTTTAAGCCTCCGTTGCCTTGACCCTAAGTCTGCGATGATGATTAAAGTAAAACAACGAAGAGGTTCAGCTTCACCCCCCCCCCCCCCCCCCTCCTCCTCCCATGGCTCCCCAGATCATACGTTTTGATCAACTTTTTTAATTGTAATACTCCTGTTAACTTTAATCAACAGCGAGGTGCAGCATCGACGTGCGTCTCACACACGCACACACCCACACACCAACACCCACACAGGGAGAGAGAGATAGGAGGAGGGGGAGGGAGGGGGCGGAAGAAAACCCAAAGAAAATGGTTTGATCAAGAGTAATGCAAAGTTGAAATTCAATTTCTACTTGATGCGGTTATATAGACACTGATTGCCAGCCATTCTGAAAACAAAGACAAAAACAAGCAAACAGAAGGCTTGAATAACGAATGAAAACTTTAAACTTACTGCAACTATTTGAAAACTCAAACCCACAAAAATCAGAATCATAAAAGGAAATATAAAAAAAGAAATAAAATTAAAAAAAAAAAAAAAAATGGAAAAAAAAAAAAAAAAAAAAAAAAAAAGTCGAAACCATTAGAAAAGCCTTCAGACAAAGACACAGGCACAGAACTACATGTCAATCGAAATGCAAATGACAGGAGTCCAGGAGTAAAAGTAAATAAAGTACATGCATATAATAACCTTTCAGTATCTTTTCTAGATTTCCTCATGACGCATCTTAAAGAAATAAATGCTTCAGAATACTTCAGAGGAAAACCATCGGATGTAGTTGGAATTGCAAGTGAATAAAACCAAATATTGCGGCAACTTTTTCCGGTTACTAAGAAAGTAATCCCAACAGTAGAAAAATGAGGTAATACCTTGAAGACTGGAAAACAAAGATTTACACACACACACACACACACACACACACACACACACACACACACACACGCGCGCGCGCGCGCGCGCGCGCGCGCGCGCGCGGAATAACACTTCAAACCCAAACATCAACAAAGGGGAAACAATAAACTGCTCTCCAGAAACCTTTTGATTTCCAGTCATATATTTGACTAGAAAGGTATCTGCTAGGGCGGTCCGAGGATGTGAACCGGCGGATTTCGCGCGGCTCAGTGTTCACGACCTAGAAAGAGACAGGGTTAAAAAAAAAAAAAAAAAAAAAAAAAAAAAAAAAAAAAAAAAAACTCTCAGAAAGTGCACACCATATGGCGTTGTCGCGGAGGAAATGTATTTTCTGGACGGCGGCTTCAGGAACAGACTGTTGGAGACTAACATTAAGAAAAGAACTCTCACAATGTACCAGACCCAGACTTACTGCAACAACGGCGAAGTGAACTCGTTCACAGTGACGCTGTACAGAGCAATGTTGCTAAATATATCCATGATTGCATTGCATGAATGGCTGTAATGATACGGTGTACGTCGTGCTTGTGTCAACTGCGGTCCAACCATACGATCAGTGCCCTGACTAGAACTGAACATATGTGTGTGTGTGTGTGTGTGTGTGTGTGTGTGTGTGTGTGTGTGCATGCATGCGCGCGTGCGTGCACACGTGTGTGTGTGTGTGTGTGCGCGCGCGCGCGCACCTTTTTTTTTTTTTTTTTTTTTTAATATCTGTAACGTCTAAGCGTGGTGTGCCTTTTTGACTGCAGTCAAATGTTTACGTTCCCAATTCCCAAGCCAAATTCTGTAATTCAAAGCATAAGAGAGACTTACCATGGTAAGGTGAAGGTCGTGCTGGATTCTATAGAGGATGGTTTACTGATACGGAGGGAGACATGAGAGCCGCGCATGCGTAAGACCACCATCGAGTGAGAAAAACACCATCTATATAAAAAATGATCTAAAATCTTTTGTTAACATTACATGTATCTGTCTCAATCTCCAAGCCCACTTAGGTTACCAGTACTATTGTTGATAATTGTAATTTGTCTTTCATTTCATTCATTTTTATATACAAGCGAAAAAAAACCAGCCTATTTTGATTTGATAAAATAACACCTTCCAGACTGGGTTGGGAGGGTGGGCATATCTCCCTCCATATCAGTAAACCAACCTCTGTGGAATCCAGCACGATCTTCAACTTACCAAGGTAAGTGTTACTTATGCTTTTAATTCCATTTCGTATGGTTTACAGATATTCCGGAAGATATGAGTTTTCAGAGAGGCTGTTTTATGTTATTATCAAAATACACATGAAATATTTAATATACAGATTTGAACACATTCATAAAAATGACACCTTATTTGGCCCTTTCTTTAAATCCCTTTTTTTTTTATGGTACTTTGCTGGTTCTCCTGATTTTGGATTTTCATTCAAAATTTCCTTTCATGTAACCTTTGATAAATTCAAAAGGTAAATGTAATTACAAAGACACTGAGCATTGTTGATATGCAATTTGTATCACACTCAAAAAAACTTTTCAAAAGACTAGAAAAGACACATTGATACTAGACAGAAATGTTGAAAAAAAGAAAAAAAAAAAAAAACTTTCAATAAACGTTTGGTCTCGTATCACTTGATGATATAGAATGGTAAAGCAACTTCTTGGAACTGGAAAGTCCATCTTTCATCCTCAGTCTATATGCACATAGCATGAAAGTCTATTTTCACTTCATTCCTTCTTATAGAAGTATCTTTCAGTTTTGTTTGTGGCAACAGAGTCCACATTTTTTATTTACCGTGGACAGGACGGAAATAAAACTTTCTAAAGGTAGACTCATGTGACCATCCAGCTTTATTCAAACTTTCCAATGAAACGCCAGATTTTTGCCGTCGCTGAAACAGCAGCATGTCTGAAGCTGTGTGGAGAAAAATCTTGAATTCCAGCATCCCTAAAGGTGCACTCTTCATCCACCTACTCACTGTGTCATGAGAAACTTTGTTATAAGGTTTGACAAATGATAATAACAGTTGTTCTTTTTATCTCCCCTGATCTGTTCAGGTTTAGATATATATAATCTTTATTATTGCCTGCACAACACACACAAGTTTTTGTCTGCAAATGTTTTTTTTGAGTTCTAATATATTCTGGTGATGTCCTTTCCTAGTATGTTTCAGTTTATCTTGTACCAGAATAACACACATCCCTGATCACTGAACTTTAACCACTGAAGTTTTATCAAGTGAATTGTTTGAATTCTCAGTGCTGTTGTTAACAACAAAAGTGCACACAGTTTGAATATCGATTCCATAAGACTAAGTTCTGAACTGGCTTTTTTCAGTTTGAAATAATCTAATAAAATGTTCACATCCCATGTTTCAACATACTTTGGTATTGGTGTTATCAGTGAAAAAACACCTTTCATAAATCTGATTACAGAGAGATGTGAACCTACTGACCAGCCTTCCTCGTGTTTTCACAACTGCTGATACTGCACTACGGGCTGTGTTTATAGCACTATAGCCCAAACCATCTGTGTATAACTGAGTTTAAAATTCTAAAATCGCTGCTGCAGAGGTCTGAAAAGGATCAGTTTTCCTCACAAGACAAAACCTTTTTCCATCTTTCCAAGTATGTTGCATACTGTTTCTGTGTTGATTCTCTCCATGAAGCGCACATGATCTTGCAAGTTTGTCCGTGTATTCCCTGTGCTCCGATGGATTCCCTGAGAGTCGGGCAGCCACTGAGTGCAACTTCCTGTGAAGAGGGTGTGGCTGACTTGAATGAGGTAACTGCAGCACAGATCTTCCTTTCGGCAGAAGACATGGCTGTTGAATCAACATGCGTAGCATCAGAGGAAACCACCAGGCTGTTGGCCATGCTAAGCGATGTATATTGGAGCTTATATTACCTTCTGAAAATGTCTGATGGTTAGATTTTTTTTTTTTTTTAGTCTACTCACTCAGACCTTAGAACACATCGCATGGCAGCTGGAAGCATTTGCGATATGGGGCTCTTACGCATGCGCGGCTATCATATCTTCCGGAATATCTGTAAACCATACGAAATGGAATTTAAGATCATATCTGTCTGCTTCTGCCTCAGATTTCTTCCTATTGAGCGGCCTCAAGATGAGTGTGACCATGTCACGTCTGGTCTGTCTGGTTCTCGTGTGTCTGAGTCTGATTTCCAGTCACGGTCAGTCAGTCAGTCAGTCAGTCAGTCACACACACATGCAAGCACACACACACACACACGCACGCACACACACACACACACATCTCGCTCTCGTTCTCTCTCTCGCTTTCTCTCTCACTCACTCACTCATACATTTACGCACACATAACACACACGCCCATGCGCGCCTCACACACAGGCGCACACGCACGCACGCACACACACACACACACACACACACACACACACACACACACACACACACACACACACACACACACACACAAACACACAGAGGCACTTTGTAATTAATTGATATATATATATATATATATATATATATATATATATATATATATATATGTGTGTGTGTGTGTGTGTGTGGTGTGTGTGTGTGTGTGTGTGTGTGTGTGTATGTGTGTATTTGTTCGTGTGTGTATGTGTTTTGTTTTTGTTTTTTTAGTTGTTTAGTGTCACTTCAGTCATGAGTCTGACGAAAGGACTAACGAATGTTTGACCTCGAGATTTTTTTCTTTTTTTTTGCCGAGAAACGGAGGAGACCAAGACAGAGACGAGGAGGAGGAGAGGAGAAGGAGAAGGAGGAGGAGGAGGAGGAGAAGGAGGACGATAGAGGAGGAGAGGGCTTACTGTTATTATAGATCGCCAGCTAGGTCTTTACTTTAGCTCCTGTGACCTTTCGGGGACCGCGGCGGTATGCCTCCTGTTATGGCGTCGTTGTCCTTGAGGTGAGTCAGGCTTATGTCACCGTGAAGGAGTGCGACCCACTTCCAGAGGACCTGGCCGTCTGTCTCAACGGCCTGGACATAACAGTCAGCTTTGCGGAGAGCTGCAGTCGTCCTCAAGGAGGGTAGGGAAGGCGAGAGAGAGAGAGAGAGAGAGAGAGGGGGGGGGGGGGGGGTAGTTGGCGTTTGGGGTGGGGTGCGGATGGGGTGGAGGTGGAGAAGACGATGCTTCATCTACCCGTCCGCTCCTGCAGTCGCCTGTGTCATCGATGGATGCTTTTTATTTTATTTTATTTGTTTTTAGTGTTTTTTGAATGCCCCTTAGGGTACGCTTGGTGAAGTTATTCCCTTTTCTGTGCATTGGGTTGCATTCTCCATAACCCCACCCCCCACTCCTCTATTCCTCCATCCCCCCCCTCCCCCCCCCGCGCCTTTCCTCTCTTCTTCTGCCCCCCCCCCCCCCCCCCCCCACACACTTTCCCTGCTGAAATACTTTGTTCTCTCTTTTCGAAAACTTTGGTATAGGCGCGCGCGCGCGCGCGCGCGCGCGCGCGCGCGTGTGTGTGTGTGTGTGTGTGTGTGTGGAGAGAGAGAGGGAGACAGCGAGCGTGTGTATGTGTGTGTACGTGCGTATGTGTGTGTGTGTGTGTGTGTGTGTGTGTGTGTGTGTGTGTGTGTGTGTGTGTGTGTGTGTGTGAGAGAGAGAGAGAGAGAGAGAGAGAGAGAGAGAGAGAGAGAGAATGAGAGATGAATGAATGAATGAATGAATGAATGAATGAATGAATACTTTAATGAATTCAGGCCTTGGCCCATTTCATGAGTTGACATATTACACAAAGTGGATTCAACTTACAATACAAAAAAAAAAAAAAAAAAAAGGGGGGGGGGGGGGGGGGGGAGGGAGTGGGAGGGGGAAGGGACGAGGGGGGGGGGGGGAAGAGGGGGGGTGGATTACAATGTTCAAGGCACAAAATCAATCCAAAAAAATACTGAAGAGAGAAAAAAAAGTTTACGGTTACATTTCGAGCGAATTTACGGATTGTCACGAATCTCCAAACATTTAAAGATATACCAAGCTAGTTGCCTTATCTTCACTTCGCTCTGAGTTGACATTAACTGAGAAAACTGTCTCCATTCATTACAGGGCGCTATGTTCCTGATATGTACATGTCTAATACGTCGTATGTTTTACAACGAAACAAAAAAATGTGTTTCGTTCTCGATTTCACCAGGACAGAAAGGGCAAAAGTTCTCTCTCTCTCAGAGAGAGAGAGAGAGAGAGAGAGAGAGAGAGAGAGAGAGCGGAGCACAGAATTGTTACAATTCATGGCCACCTGCTCATCGGACAAGAAGGTCAAAAACAATGTAAACATGACAGGAGTGTCGGGAGAAAGAGAGCAAGAAAAAAAAAAATCCCTGTCATAAACAACCGGCACACGAAAAGGAAAACATCAGTAACAGAAAATGTGAAACATGCGGACGGTGTGTTGTGTTTGCAAAAACAAAGCGTTGAATCCACCACTGACTGATCTCTCTTTTCTTTAGCGCACGAAACCTCGCTCAATCATTGTGGGTTGCTTTTGTTA
>JADBJO010000463.1:680000-685000 GCA_016801955.1 Conus betulinus | reverse complement strand
AACTTTGCCCTTCACTGAATCAAGACTTCACCCAGGCATCACTATTTACAATACAGTAATGAGGGGGGAGGGGGATTAATGACGTCAAAAAACACACATTACGTCAACTAGTTTTGACGCCGACTTCCATAGTCAGCTGAGGAAGGTTTGCAAAAACCGAAAGCGCTTCTGTAAAATGCTTTGGGTGTTTTGTTGTTTTATTGAATTTCTTTCTTTCTTTCTTTCTTCCTTCTTTCTTTCCTTTCGTGTGTATTCTTTCATTCTATTTTTCTTTCTTTATTCATTTATTTCTGTCTTTCGGACTACCTTTCTTTCTTTGGTTCATTTTGTCTTTCTGAAATTTGTTTCTTTCCAGAAAACCAAATGTTTCTATCCAGTGTCAGCCTCACTGTTCTGTCCTTTCTTTCAACGGTGTTCTGCTTCCAGCATCAACCACACAGTCCGTCTGTACTCCTTTCTTTTTCTTTTCTTTCTTTCTTTTCTTTCTTTCCCCTTCTTTCCTTCCCTCCTTGCTTTTCTTTCTCTCATTTCTTTGCTGCCTGTCATCATTTTTTCCCCTCACAAATATGTATTTCATGCGTCTGCCCCATTGTCTTGTCGCTTATTTCTGCAGTTTTCTGCTTCCAGAGCCAACCACAAGGTCTGTCTGCGTTCCTTTCCTTTCTTTTTTTTCATTTCTTTCTTTCTTTCTTTCTTTTTCTTTCTTTTCTATCTGCAGTAAAGTTCTGTACTTCGAGATTGGACCCCACCGTTCTTTTGTACTTTTTCCACCAGCCATTACTTGGTCTGAGTGATTGACGGGGATGTACCAGGGACGCGAACATCCTCGTCCCTGAAGAAAGGCACCATGACTTCATGTACTTCTTTCTTTCCTTTCGCAGAAGAGTGCCGTGCTTCTACCATTAGCCCCACCCTCTCACAGTATTCTCTCTTTCTTCTACCTTTCTTTTCATTCCCGAATGGTTTTATGCTTGCAGTATCAATAATTAAAAAAAAAAAAAAACAAACAAACCCCGGTGTTTTACTACCCTCCAAACCCCCTGCTTTCTCCCTGTTCTGTGTTTAGCCATTGCTTCTACAACTATTGTCGTCATATTATCATCAAAAGTAACAGTATTCCTCCTCCTATTATCTAAATATTGAATCGTCATCACTATCATCATGAGTGTTGCTGTTGTTATCATTATTACAATTGTTGTCGTCATTATTATTTTAGCTCCCATGGTCCTCTTCCCAACAGCCTCGTTTTCATTCAACAACCATTTTGCGCCAAATATGAGATAAGTGGTTGCTCGTTCTTCGTTTTCATTGTCCTAAATGTTGTGTGTTTTTGCCTGAAGAAGACCCACGAGGTCGAAGTTCATCGTGTTTTGCCCATTCATCTGTTTGTCTGTATTGTCTCTGGAAATGGTATCTCTCCTTTAAAAAAAAAAATGCTTCAGTTTTCGCCTTCAGTCGCTCTGCTTTAAAACTTCCAGTTTATCTGACGTATTGTACTTCTTCTCTCTCTCTCTCTCTCTCTCTCTCCTCTCTCTCTCTCTCTCTCTCTCTTTCTCTCTCTCTTCTCTCTCTCTCTCTCTCTCTCTCTCTCTCTCTCTCTCTCTCTCTCTCTCGCGCGCGCGCGCGCGCGCGCGCACACGCTTTTCTTTCGTCAATAAAGTTACGTACTTCCACTTTAGCCTCAAAGCCCTGTACTTTCCTTCCTTCCTTCCTTCCTTCCTTCCTTCCTTCCTTCTTATTTTTTCTTCCTTTCTTTCTTTCTGTATTGAAGTCCTGGGCCTTCATCATAAGCCCCACTGTCCGAGTGTATTCGTTCTTTTGTCTTTCTTTCTTTCCCAGGTAGTTTTATACTTCCAAAGTCAGTCAGTCGGACGTGCCTCTTTTTTTTTTTTTTTTTTTTTTTTTTTCATTGTTCGAGGGTTTTTTGGTGGTTGTGTTTTTTGTTGTAGTTAGCGATTTTCTTTTTGGGTTCTTTCGTCAAGAAAACTCTCTCTCCTTCAAATCTTAGCCCAACCATCCTCTACTTTCTTATTTCCTTCTTTTTTCGTCGTTCTTTCTTTTTCTTTCTGTCTTTCTTCCTTTTTTTTTTCATTTCTGTTCTTTTGTAAATAGAGTTTTATGCTTCTAGCACGTGTCCCACTGTTATTATCATGCTCTTCCTTTTCCTTGATTCTTCTTTCTTTCTTTCCATAACTGAGTTCTGTGCTTCCAGCATTGTTCCCACCGACCGCGTGTACGTTCATTTGCCTTTCTTTCCTTCTTCCTTTCCGTTGGTTCTGTCTTTCTTCCTCTCAATTTCTTTTTCACTTCCATCATTAAACCGAACGTGTTTTCTGTTCTTCTCTTTGTTCTTTCTTTCCCGTATAGAGTTCTACGCTTCCAAAATCAGCCACACTTTCTTTCTGTACTACCTTTTCTTCTTCCTCTTATTCTTCTTCTTCTTCTTCTTCTTCTTCTTCTTCTTCTTCTCTCTCTCTCTCTCTCAGTAAAGGTCTGTGCTTCCGTGATCAATTCTGCCATCCTTATATACTTTTCTCTTTTCAGCCTGTTTCTTCTTTTCTTCGTCTTCCGTTTCGTCTTTCTGTTTTATGTTGTCTGTTTCCTCGGGGGAATATCATTTTGCGTGATTTTTTTTTATCTGTTGTAACGTCCGAGCAAGACTCTTTTTTTTTGGTCCAAAACTCCTTGTATGCGCTGTATTACACATTAGATGAGGGTTACATTATACCTTGTTTCGTGCCGTTATTTGTCCCCCCCCCCCCCCCCCCCCCTTCCTGAAAGAGTTCTCTGCCCCCAATATGTGCCCAGCTGACCCAATGCACTCTTTCTTAGTTTATTTCGCTTTTTCTTTCTGTCTATGTAATTTCTCGTCGCCCTGTTCGGCGATGGTTCTCCTCTTGCTCCCGATGCTGAATCCAGAACATGTGACAGAACGTCATCCTGTATTCAGATACCTGAGATCGTTCAGCATTACTCTCTCTCTCTCTCTCTCTCTCTCTCTCTCTCTCTCTCTCTCTCTCTCTCTCTCTCTCTCTCTCATTCCAAGCACAGGAATAGAAACGAGAAGGGTCACTGTTTTAACCGGAGGGATATCCCCCCCCCCTCCCCCCTCCCACGCCCTTCTCCTCTCATTCACCCCTCTCCTTCCTATCCGATTCCACATGTAAGAGCATGTCATTCACACGAAAGCCAACTCTGCTTCCCTGAAACATTCAGGATAACTTTCTGGGATAATTGTCGGTGGTTACCAGATTAGGGCCTACATTGTCAGACGTTCGAGCATGTCTGTGAGCTGCCCTCAAGGGATCAGGCGTTTATAAGACATAAAATCATCTTCTAGTGCCCACTTCAACATTTTCGTCTAGTTCGAGAAATGAATTGATCTGGAATGAAGTGGAGGCATTTGGTGGGAGTGGGAGGATGCATCTTGAGGCAAGAACATAAAGGTGGCATTAAAATTTGCCGCGCCAACACGACCGCTTAGGCAACTGATGGCGCTGTTCAGATTCCGGGCTGTGTGTATGCATGCCTGTTATTAGCACCCCAAACTCCCTGTGCCGTGCGTGGCTTCCTTGGAGTGATGTTGAACTGTTAGCGTAATTGTTCTTTAAAACAAAGGTTCTGGGTCTGACGTGTACATACTGATTGTGTATCTGTCACCCTCTTTGCTGAACAACAAGAATACCAAGAATGTGCCGATGTATTGTTCTGTTCGTTCTCCACCCTGTTCGAATTCCATCATTTGCATGCCAGCTGATGAATTGTAGGGTATGATTTGACCAAAAAAAAATGTACATACACGTGTATTTAAAGCAAATTACTTGACTGAACTATGCTTTTTTAAATGAATTGAAGCGCTGATGTAGATTTATATAATCTGATATTTTTGGACATTTTGTTGTTTTTAATCCATGGATGGATTTGTCATTCGATTCATGATTCATGATCGGGTTATTGTCTGACCGTTTGACTGACTGACAAACCGTGAAGAAAAGTGGGGTGGGGTGGTGTTAGTTTTGACATAATTCGGGTTGGTTTTTTAAAAGAAAGAACGTGTTTTAGTAAAAATAAGTAAAATGGTCCCATGTTAATTACGTGGATTCAGAGCGAATGAATCTTGTTTGTCCACCCCCTCCAGCCCCACCCATTTTCTGTCCTCCCTCTGACCCCCCCCCCCCCCCCCCCCCCCCCCCCCCCGCCCTACCACCAAGCCCATCTCCTCTCTCTCTCTCTCTCTCTCTCTCTCTCTCTCTCTCTCTCTCTCTCTCTCACGCACACGCACGCACGCACACCCGACTGTCATATATATCTTAATTACGTTTCACTGTCGACCTTTCACCTCACCCTACCAGTGCTGTATGATTAAATGTCAGTATCCTCACGTGCCTGGACTGGCGAGTAGACTACCTTGCTGTTATCCACTACTGGGACCCCGAGTGTTGTTAATGCCACCATCGTTGACTCTCTGACCATAAATCAGATCAAATCTCGACAGAGTCTAACAGTTTAATGGCTGTTTCATGCTTTTCTTGGTAGCCCTGTGACAGCCTTTCTTTGTACACAGGGCAAAACAAAGAAACAACAAAAGGAGAGGCTGGGGCTGGGACTTCTTGTGTGTGTGTGTGTGTGTGTGTGTGTGTGTGTGTGTGTGTGTGTGTATGTGTGTGTGTGTGTGTGTGTGTGTGTGTGTGTGTGTGTGTGTGTGTGTGATCTCCCCTCGGGGGGAATGTGTTAGGCAATTTGTGTATTTGGTTTATATCTGTACATAATTTTGCGCTAAAGCTCAAACCAAACGTAACGAATTTTGGTCAAAAGATAGAGCATGGCCCACGGACACACCCACATAATTTTAGGGTGGATCTTGAAACGGATCTTGTGCAAATGATAGATCGCAAATCATGTGGCAAGATTAATGTGTATATGGGGGGTAACCTCCTTCAATCCATGCCATTGCTGCCAATTAGTTCCCCTGGCTTATGGATTTCTGTGGCAGTGGTCTG
>JADBJO010000463.1:662500-670000 GCA_016801955.1 Conus betulinus | reverse complement strand
GGAGACAGAGAAAGAAAAGACAGGCAGACAGAGATAGAGGAGACAGAGATAGAGGAGACAGAGATAGAGGAGACAGGAGAGAGAGACAGAAAAGAGGAGACAGGCAAGCAGACAGAGATAGAGGAGACAGAGAGGAGACAGAGAGGAGACAGGACAGACAGAGATAGAGGAGACAGAGATAGAGGAGACAGAGATAGAGGAGACAGAGATAGAGGAGACAGGACAGACAGAGATAGAGGAGACAGGACAGACAGAGAGAGAGAGGACAGGAAAGAAAAGACAGAGATAGAGGAGACAGAGATAGAGGAGACAGGACAGACAGAGATAGAGGAGACAGAGATAGAGGACAGACAGACAGAGATAGAGGAGACAGAGATAGAGGAGACAGGACAGACAGAGATAGAGGAGACACGACAGACAGAGATAGAGGAGACAGAGATAGAGGAGACACGACAGACAGAGATAGAAGAGACCGGCAGCAGAGATAGAGGCAGACAGATGGACCGGCTGCATTACTGCGAGTGGAGCGGAATACTTTCGCCTGACACTGGCATTTAGCGAACAACTGTCCGAGGCGGACACAACTGGTGCAGTATTTATCATTGCAGCGCACCCACCGCCACGGAGGTCTGCTGTGTAACACGCTATGAAATTTACTGTGCCCAAAAAACACCATCAAGGGAAGTTATCTCATACGATTGTCTTCAGGATGCTCCAGGTCCAAACCCTGCAAAACTAACCCCCCTTTGAAAGGACTTTTTTTTTTTTTTTTTTTGTAAATGTTCAGGTCGGTGTCGTTTAAGCAATAAATATTTCACCCTCTGTGGTATGTGTGTGTGTGTGTGGGGTGTGGGGGGGGGGGGGGGGGGGGGTCTCATTTATTTAGTACTTTAAGGGGGTTCTAGTAAAATTCACTTTGATCCTTGACGGGAAAGAAACAAACAACAAACACAGGGAGACAAATCATGGAAAAAAAAAAAAAAAAAAAAAAAAAAAACACAGGGAGACAAATCATGCTGGAAGGCGAGCGGGCAGTTGTAGTTCCTGCTCAGAGTGTGACTCTGCCGGTATACACGCGGACTAGCGAACAGCGGCGATGCCCAATGTATATGCTGCACACGAAAACTTCCATGTAAGGTTTTATCTGATGGTAATCAGCATTGTCTTTTGCTTGTTCACAGAGTGACATTACCAAGAAATGGATGTGCTGTTACAAATTGTTACAGGGGGTAAAAGCAGTTGGCTTTGCATCAATTCTTATCCAAGTCGGAAAGAAGAGTTACTGTTCATAAAAAAAAAAAAAAAAAAAAAAAAAAAAAAAAAAAGGAAACTTCTTCAATGAATGCTCAGTTTGAGTAAAATGTACTGTACGCAAAAGAAGTTGCCGTTTTAATTTTAAAAAGTATTTATATGGTCTGTCTGGGCTGGGTTTTTTTTTTTGTTTTTTTTTTTTTTTTTTTTTTTTTTTTTTTGTAATGAACATGCGTATAGCGCAAGAAAATCGTAGATAATAAGTAACAGCTGGCGTGACAAAATTAAAGACAGCCAAAGTAAAAAACACTTCGAAGCAATCAATATTTTACCGTAGTGAAAGTGAAGGATTCTACGTGGTAATCAATAGTTCAGCGTAATCAAAGTGAAATATATCAGGTGTAATGAAAAGAGGGAAGCTCAGCCCTTCAATCTATGTGGGACGGCCTTTCATGAGCGTCACGTGTTCCTTTGAGACTGTAAAGCATCATTCTGAAGTGTGTTTCAAATCGTCTTCTCCTTTTCAGTATGCTCAGAAACTGGCAGCAAGAACTTGTTCTAAACAAAAAGTGAATAGGGCGACCGAGACTTGGTAAATATGGGCATCAGGGGGAAAAATGCCTGAAAATTCAGTTTGCAAAACATTTCTCTTTGATGTTCCATTAATAAGACCATCTATGACGAGCAAAAAACACTGGATTTCAAACATAATAGGGTATGGGTGACCAAAAGGTGGAATTATGAAACATACTACGATACTGAAGTTATTAGAATCGGGTTTAGTTTATCAACTAAGCCTACATCATCTTTCTCTTCACCTCTTTATAGACCCCCCCCCCCCCCCCCCCAAAAAAAAAAAGAGCCCCCCCCCCCCCCCCCCCCCCCCCCCCTCTATCACCAATATATCGTCTTCACCTCATAGCGAACCTCCCTGTTCATCTATTAGCTTCCCAACCCTCTATCACCTACCTATCCCCAGACTCTCCCACCCTCTCTCAATCAAGTTCCCTCACTCTCAAATTTTCTATCCCTCCCCTCTTACCTCCTTTACCGTCATCATCCTCCCCCGACTATCTGCCTACACCTCCCCTCCCTCCATCCCCACTCCCTCCCTATCACTCCAACCCAACTCCCCATCTCTCTATCCCTCCATAAATCTCTCTGTCTGTCTGTCTGTCTGTCTCTCTCTCTGTTTACTCGAGCTATCTACCCATCTATCGATCTATCAATCTATCTCCTTCTCATATCAATTCAAGGACTCTCTCCATAAATTTGTCTGTCTGTCTGTCTGTCTCTCTGTCTATCTGTCTGTCTGTCTGTCACTCGAGCTATCTACCCATCTATCGATCTATCAATCTATCCTTCTCATATCCATTCAAGGAAGAGCCTTCTCTCTATGCCGGCCTCCCCTACTTTCTTTTTTGACCTCTCACATTTTTTTTTTCTCCCCCCCCCTTTTTGGAGTGGGGAACACATTGTCTCACAAATCGACCTGGTCCCCAATGGGGTTGACCTTGAGACGAAAGAAAAAAAAGCAAGGAAAACATGAGGAAGGTCCAGAAGCGAGACAATATATTCGTGTGTTTGTGTATGTGTGTGTGTATGTGTGTGTGTGTGTGTGTGTGTGTGTGTGTGTGTGTGTGTGGTGTGTGTGTGTGTGTGTGTGTGTGTGTGTGTGTGTGTGTGTGTGTGTGTGTGTGTGTGTGTGTGTGTGTGTGTGTGTGTATGTGTGTGTGTCCTTGACCGTACACACGTAGAAATATATGTAGGCGTGTGCATGTATGGTTCTGAGAGTGCGTGTATGGGGCGTGTATATGATTTTTTTTTTGCTAAACTTTCCGATATCTTAACTGATTTTCAAATATCATGGACATTGGTAATTTTGATTCAGTCTTTTTAGCAATACTTACACACATTTTTGCTATCAAAATTATATAATTAATTTTCTTTAAATTCACTGCATCGATATCGTTGCTTTTCTGTTTTCCAAACAGAACATCAACCAGAGATAAGGATACACTAATGTCGCACTGTACTAGTATAAATTGGCAAATGTATTTCCAGAAGTATCTAACAGTTGGACATTCATAAAAAGAAATGCTCGATATAATCGATTTCGTCAGTACAATAAGAACATTTTTTTATCATCACGTATTTTTCATCTTGCATAGCATAATATTAGTGGGATTAGTGGGAGTATTCTTGAATAGATGAAAAAACTCCATCAAACATCTCCTTTTTGCGCAATGCTTGATGTGAACTGACGATGATTTCTTTTGGAAAAAAAAAATAAACGGACAGAAATGGTTGACTTGCACATAGGGGAATAAAAGAAAGAAACACAGAAAGAGATCAATATCTCTCTTATTTTCTTCCTGTCTTCCCTTTCTTACACATGCAAAACCACCATTAATCATTTTGATTCAGAGAGACGTACGGTTTACAAAGGTGTTCCGTGACAATCAAAGAGGCTATCGTCTGCTCAACAATAAGAAATAAAATGTTCCTTTATTTACCGTTGTGTGTGGTGTTTGTGTGTATGTGAGTGCGTGTGTGGAAGATCTTTGACCGTTCTGGCTGTTGTACATGTCAAACGAACTAAGAGGGAATATACTGGAGGGCTTCGTGTGTGTGTGTGTGTGTGTGTGTGTGTTGTTGTGTTGTTGTTGTTGTTGTTGTTTTGTTTGATTTTGTGCTGTGTAGCGGATGATAACAAATTACATTCTTACGACAAACTATGCTTGAACAACCAAGCAGTGAAGGCAAATTGTATGATATCAACGAGAAAAAAGAGAGGAGGTTGGGGGCGGGAAAGGGGGGGGGGGGGGGGGGTTTTAAGAGAGACGGGAGACTGAGGTGGAGCAGGCACTGTGTTATTATCCCATTCTTAACAAAGAACAGCCATTCATTACTTCGCTCCACAATTCCTCACCCTGGCATTTAATTGCCCCGTTTGCACCCCTTTCCCTCCCCCCCCCCCCCTTTTTTTTTTTTTCTTTTCTTTTCTTTTGACCTATCCTTCCCTTACCAGCCACGAACACAGGCACATCTATCCCGAGAGGCGGAGATGAGGAACTATAAATCAGGATTTCTGGACTCTTCCGGCCGGAGGACAATAAGACATAAAGTCTGACAGAGTGGCGGCCCCCTGGGGCTAATGGCGCTAAGCGGACCGAGTGGTACGGGCGGGATTGGTCGGCTTTGTGCAGCGCGTGTAATTGGGTCCTCGCCACGGCGAGTGGGTTGTGGAGGGGCTGTTTTCGCTTTCATGTGTGTCGCATGGTCTGACTGGTTGGAGTCTGTTCGAACCTCTGCTCAGCAACCTTACCACGCGACAGTGTTTTACTGCTCAAACCTCGCTGTCCATAAGGTACGGAAACGTTGAAAGCAACTCGGTGTTTTTCGGAGTTCTTTTTGCCTTAAGGTACGTCACACGTTGAAATTCCTAGGGTGAAACACAAGCGTCGAACAGCTGTATTACAGCTCTTGTCCCTCAGGTCCGTCTGCTGGTTTGAGGCACCTGGGTTGTATCTTTCGTAATACATGTCCGCACCATACTACTAAATTCCTTTGCGTGCCACGGAATTTTGCGTTTGTCAAAACAACTATGCAAAAAGAAGTTTTTGAGGTCTGTTTGCACAACCCTACATCTGACCAGGGCAAAGCCTCCCACTGTGTTTCGTTTTGAATATTACCGCTGACCCGGGAGGATGCAAATATGGTGCTAATCGGCGGGTCGCGCGTTATGTTTGGTTTGTCCGCCAGTCATTGACCAGAATTGCTGAAACAGAACTTGTCTGTCATGTGCACTCTGTCACTCACATCGGGCCCGCACAAAGGTGACGGGAAACCAATAACATTTCAAAGAAGATAAACAACTTTTTTTCTCACTTTTTTATTCACGATGATCAATAAACATTATACATTTCCAGAAAGAAAATTGAATAGTATCTACAACAAATTTCATATATCATACTTTTCTCCAATGTATTCATCAAGATTTTTTTTGTACATGTATAACAAAACAAACAAACAAAAAAACTACACATTTGGCAAGAGAGATAGAGACAGACAGACAGACAGACAAGATAAGACAAACAAAGATATGCAGACAGCTAAATGTAGTGCAAACTTGAAGTAAACTTAGGCTGTGCAGAGACTTCAATCAAAACTAGGGACATAGGCCACCCAAGAAAGCAGGAATTTTTCATAATTCAGCTCAATTGTTGAAATACACTTTTAAATCTCATCTTTTTTTTTTTAGGTATCCACAAAAGACATCGACAATTGGCACTACACTTGTCATCTTAAAATGGTATATATACAGTTTTGCCAATATCAACTTTTATTTAACTTGACTCCAAGCCCCTCACCCATCACTACACAACACACTTATCTGTATCGTCAAAAATGTAAACATCACACAGATAATCTCATAATCGCATCCTATTTCCTTCAGTTACCCTTAAGTAACCAGGAAAGACAACATTCTACTATTCTGGTTGCACACTTATAAACTTAAGAACAAATAAACGTTCTTAACTTGCCAGCATTCCTTGGTTGACCAGTCAGTTCTTTCATCACTCAGTGCGACTACGATCGCTGAAGCTGCCACGCTGTTGTGTCCTCCCGATTGGCCAAATCCCAGTTGGGGGACACTAGCAATGTAGCTCGAGTTGCGCCCTCCGAGTTTCCCGGACTCCACCGAACTTCACCCTGTCCACGGAAAGGGCTCCTGTCGGCCTCTTCCACGGGTCTTCTGTTGCTGCAAACACCCCACCGTTGTCTGGCAGCTCCCTGCCTAGGCCCCAACAGGCCGACGCGTCTTGCTGTCTACCGTCTCCACACAGGAGACAATTCTTCTCGTTGTCGGCTCTGAGGCTACAGCAACCTCCACCTCTCGCTGTATTTTCTTGAGTCCTCAGCAAGACAGGATGAATTCATTTTCCCTTAGTGAGTCACACATTTCCGGGTTTTCCGAGCATTTTATATACATTCCCAAACAGAAGAGAACCCAAGCTAAACTGGTTCAACCAATGGAATCACTGGCACACACAGACATCACAACGATTTGCACCAATAACTCCCCGAGTTATGTTTATTCCACCAATGGAATCACTAGTCACATACATACACACACACACACACACCCACAGCTAGTAGCACCAACGAAGAGTTGGGTACCAAGTGGTTAATGCAAAACCTCCAATTCAAACACATGTTCGGTTCCCCGAAGCTACGCATTATATTAACAGCCCGGACTTCTCCACAAGCCAGGACTGATGCTCCAAGTGTTTTACTACACTCCATGGACAACAAGGTGCAAAGCACTCAACAGGCCGAAACTTCCCCAAATATGGTTCTCCCTCCGGACAAGAACGGCTGAATGGTCACTGTGCCCTGCCTGCAGGCCGACGGGTCATCGAACCGTGACGGTCGCCTGCCACTATCGCTCGCCTCAGGCCCACTGGAGAACCCACTGAATAGCCAGTGGTGGAGATGGATGCCTTCCCCCCCCAGAACCGGCAGATCGACATGTACTTGGTACTATCCCTGTGGACTTGCGAATCACTTCCCAGTAACTCTCCATTCTTCAGCATACGACTTGGGACATTCCCCTCTGGTAATGTCTGAGTTCGCGCACATAAAGAACCCAAGGAAAGTGATCTCAACATCCCTTAATTTGCCTAAAGGACGGGAGAACATTCCGCCGACTCGTGACAAACGTGAAGAGAGAGAAGGCCTTTACAAAGAGTCAAAGGAGCAGTTCCGATGAAGGTTCGAAAATCAGTATGTTCCACGCGCGGTACCAGGTTTAGTTCAATGATTTTTCTGTGAAACATGTTGGACTGAATTACTTGTCTCTGCGAAGACTCACCGCAACGGATGTGCTGAGAATGTTCATATGCCAAGAGATTTTGTCGTGGATTCCTTTTTTTTTTTTTGCCCCCAAAAATGCGTTCAAAGCGTGATTTAAGCAGAAGCACTTTCTAACCAGGTTTCTCTGGTAGAACACAACTTCCTGTTATGAGCAGCCGATCATAACTCCTTAAGAGTGTGTGTGTGTGTGTGTGTGTGTGTGTGTGTGTGTGTGTGTGTGTGTGAACAATAACAAGAAGAAGAACAATTCTTCATTACCTTTGAAAGATATTTGGCACAAAACAAAAAAACAACAGCAACAACAGCAGCGCTTCGAAAATCAATTTTGCCTGGCTTTGAATGCCTCAAAACAAAGCTGGCTAACATTTT
>JADBJO010000463.1:650000-652500 GCA_016801955.1 Conus betulinus | reverse complement strand
CATTATTGTTATTATTATTATTATTTATTATTATTATTGTTGTTGTTGTTATTATTATTATTATTATTATTATTATTATTATTATTGCAACTGGACACACAGGGCCTTTTCAGAGCTGTGATCACTCATGGAAAGAAGAAGTTTCTCCTGCCAAAAACAACTACCGTATTCAAGTATTATACAGGAACAGCATGACAACTGTCCCTCCGGATAAGAACACTAGGTCGCGCAGACCAGCATCTTCCTTAACGTGTCGTGTAGACCAGCAAAAGAAAATAATGATTAACACAACAATGTCACACACACACACACACACACACACACACACACACACACACACACACACACACACACACACACACTCACACACACACACACACACACACACACACATATCTATCTATCTTTGTGTAGATAGATAGATAGATAGATAGATAGATAGATAGATAGATAGATATGTTAGGGACATACTGGCACAATGACAGCAGAATAAAGAGGAAGAGCCCATTCCGGGGAATGTGTATTGCTTTACCAGAATACTGCCAAGACAGGGTTGTAGCATGTCAGTCGAAGGGGCAGTGAGCTGTCAGAGGTTCGCTGTGTCAAGGGCACGGCATGATGGAAGGCGGAGCCCACCCGTGTCCTTCTTCCCCCATAAAGAATTCCCTGAACTGAATCAAGTGCCCATTTGATGTCAGCCATAACGAGACTGGCAGGTTATCCATTCTAAAGGGAAAAGGCTTTGACACTGTTTTCTGGACAGACACAGGCGGAGGGCCCAGAGGGTGGGAAGAATAGCGGAAGTCATGTGATCACTAAGTGGACGATTATCAGACGAGACGCGCGAAACATCTTCATGAGTGAATGTAGTATAAATCGCGCTGTACTGTCGCGTTTGTGTTTATCCTCCTCTCTCTCTCTCTCTCTCTCTCTCTCTCTCTCTCTCTCTCTCTCTCTCTCCTCTCTCTCGCTCTCTCTCTCTCTCTCTCTCTCTCACCACAATCTTTTTTCTCTTTATCTGTCATTCATTTTCAGTCACTCTCACTCTCTGTTTCCCTAACGTCTGTCTTTGTCAGTCATACAAACATCAATGTTGAACATTGTCAGAACTGGACAAGTGTGACAGAACAAGCTTGACAGGGTTATGTGTGGCTGGATCCAAGTGCTGATGCAGCTGATAATTGTGTTTGAGTTATTCTGGTTTTGTGCAAATAGCAACGCTAGCCACTTCTCCACCGAGTATAATTTTAAGTGCAGCCATCCATCGTAATATTCTACAGAATCTTTTAAACATCAAGGTGGTTTGGGTATTTCATAGTCAGTATTATTGTCATCACTATTGTTTCAACTCCCATGGTCCCCTGCGGCCTAGTTTTCATTCAACACTGATTTTTTGCCGAATATGAGAAGATGAGTGATTACTCATTCTTCGTTTTCGTTGTCCTGAATGTTGTTTGTGTGACCTGAAGAAGACCTAGGAGGTCGAAATGCAACGTGTTTTGTTCTGTATTTTGTCTGTCCAGACTGTTTTGCGGAACAAGTAGCGTTCCTTGTTAAAAATTTGCTCGAATTTTCCGCCCTCAGTCACCTGGCGTTGAAACTGCCCTCATAAACAACACTCCACTCCGTATTTAGTCAGGGTTCCCCATAGTCAAACAGAACAAAAGCCAGGATCTTTATGTAGCGATCTTTGTCTCAGTAAAGCATAAAGACCTATCTTTATCAGGTAACCACGAGGCAACGAGCCTGAGGAGACCCTGCAGTGCGGCCATGTGGTGGTTAGTGGTGACTTTTCTGCTCCACTACTCGCTACCCTTCAACCAGGCATACTGACAACGGTGATGGCACAGAGACAGAGCCAAGGTGAGCGAAGGTACAAAAGAGAAACAAACGATTGGGGACAGAAACCTGTAAAATAATTTCATTGGAACCGAAAACAAAGTGCTTCTTCGAGAGATTCGTCTATGGTCGAAAAGGAAGAAATCTCATGTGCATCCCCTGCAGAAAACCTTGAAATGCATTTGTTATTGCACACGGCGCAGCATGTAACATTAAGCAGGGCTCTGAAGGAAGGGACAATTGCGGCTCATGGTATTGATTTCATGATCTGAACAATAAGAGCCCTGCGGTGATGCAGTGGAAAGCTTCTAGAATTCACTGTGGGAGATTAACAGTCTCGAAAGGCCACGTTTACGGAACTCTTCTTTGAATGGGTAGTTTTCTCGATTAAAATAACGATAATTACTACGTTCCTGAAAGAACATTGTGATTGGCGTGAAGAATATGAAATAATAATAGGAAAAGTTAAATTTTCATTCTTCTGGATGGATTAGAGAAAAAAAAATAGAATAGACAGTGCATTAAAAAAAATGTATATATATATATATATATATGCTGAACAATTAAGTAGTGGGGGAAAACAAGTGCAGGTTAACATATATATATATCGATGTTGTGATCTCAGCAAGCCTGTGTGCAGTGAGGACGGTAATAAACGTAG
>JADBJO010000463.1:627500-645000 GCA_016801955.1 Conus betulinus | reverse complement strand
GAGTTGGCATTCAGTGAGAGTGACCCCGCCGTTTTAAGGGCCAGATGTTGCTGGCAGGCATGCCCAAAGCAATGTTTCCCGCTGGTCAGCTCAACGTTCAAGCAGAGAGAGAATATGCCAAAAACATGGGGTGAGCAATGGTGTGCCTGGGGCACTAGCAACAGAGACGATTAATATCCCGCTTGTTTTTCTGGCGTGCACTTCAAAATGTATATCTGACTCTCCAGCTCTGCTTGTTTAACCCATAAGTTGAGAAAAGGCAACTCCATTTGCAATGGAAGGATAGGGCTTATCTTCCATGACATTTCTTCTATTGACTTTTTGTCCAGATCCAAATCTGAAGGCCATTCTAGGATCCCCTGGATCCTGGTAATAGTCTACACTGTTGGATCCTGGTGACAGTCTACACTGTCGGATCCTGGTGACAGTCTACACTGTTCAAAGAAATGACACTGTACACAAACAACTCACTGAAGGCTGCACGAATTGTTTTTTTTTTTTTTTTTTTTCCCATCCTGGGACGTTCATGTCTGTATTGTTTCTACTGTCTGGACAGAAAGAACGCAGTTCAGTCACCAGCATTACGTTTTTGAACCAAAGATAGCGCAGGCTGGCCGACAAAGTCACTCCGTGTGGGACAGGTGACTCCGATAAGACCATGAAAGACAACCCCAAGTCGTGTGATTTCAGTTCAAAGGAAGATTTTTTTTTTTTTAAAAATTCTGGGTGACATTTGGACTGCAGCAAAAAATTGTGTTGATTTTTTAGTCCTAGATTTATTTTGATTATTTCTCTTTACCATGATTTAGTCATAGCTGTTGTTAAAGCATACAGATTTGATTTTACCTCGTTTCAGCACCCGTTTTCGGATGGGCTATAAACAAAACTGATGGACGCACCAACAGAAAGAAGAGAAAGTGTGTGGGTGCGCTGCGTTCTGTGGCTGCGTTGCGCTCTGATCAGCAGGAAGCACAGAAACACTCGTTCTCTGATGAGGCGTGCCGGAAAAAAAAAACCTTTCCTTCGATGGCTTGGACAAAACGCGCACTGCAAGGCACAGCGCTTGTAGCGGAGAGAAATGGGAATAGAGCGGAATGGGTTGAGAGAGAGAGAGAGAGAGAGAGAGAGAGAGAGAGAGAGAGAGAGAGAGTGTGTGTTGTGTGTGTGTGTGTGTGTGTGAGAGAGAGAGAGAGAGAGAGAGAGAGAGAGAGAGAGAGAGAGAGAGAGAGAGAAAAGATTCCGTGAGTTTCGGCTACCACTCAGAAATGGGAGTAGAGCGGAATGGGTGGAGAGAGAGCGCGTGCGTTCGTGAATTCATGATTTTCCGATGTGTGTGTGTGTGTGTGTGTGTGTGTGTGTGTGTGTGTGTGTGTGTGTGTGTGTGTTGTGTGATATAGCATAGATATTTACCTGTTACAGTTACATCTGCGTTAGCAAACAGAGTAAAGCATTGCCATATATTTTTTGGCTTGTGACTATTTATGTTATATGTTGTAGTAATATCTACAAATATACATGTCAAAGTATGGCAAGACGACGATGATGTAAATACTTAAGTAAGAATTTTTTTTTTACATTGTTGATCATGAGACGTTTCAGAAGTATTTCGACGGAAGTGTGGTTTGGATGGAGAGAGAGAGAGAGAGAGAGAGAGAGAGAGAGAGAGAGAGAGAGAGAGAGAGAGAGAGAGAGAGAGATTGGCACAGTGTTTATTGTCAGTAGCAAAAAAAAAAACCTATTGAGAAGGGGGTTACAATTATTGCATCAAGAGACTATGTCATCGAAAGAAAGAGGCTTCGAGCAAGCTAACAATAATTCAAATCTACAGTGGATAACACTAACACACACACACACACACACACACACACACACACACACACACACACACACACACACACACACACGCACACACTAACACACACCACACACACACACACACACACACACACACACACACACACACACACACACACACACACACCCGCACGCCTCGTTAATCAAGCCATTGAAAATACAGAATAAGTTGCTGAATGTCGATACGTACATCGTAACTTAAATGTAGTTGAAGCGATTGTTTGTGACGTTCCTTTCTCTAAAAAATCACTAGCTTCTGATATATATATATATATATATATATATATATATATATATATATATATATATATATATAATATATATATATATGTATGTATCAAGAATACCACTAAAATGCCTAAAAATTCTAAAAGTGCTCAGCCGCTTGGGGAGCAACACATCTGTTAAAATAGGATGGTAAAAGGAAGTTTTAAAATCAACAGGTCTGTTGATTTTAAAAACTCCCTTTTACCATCCTATTTTTAACACACACACACACACACACACACACACACACACACACACACACACACACACACACACACACACATATATATATATATATATATATATATATATATATATATATATGTGTATATATATATATATATATATATATATGTATATATATATATATATATATATATATATATATATATATATATATATATATCAAATCATATGGTAATTTGTTTATTCTTACTTGACCAAACTGCTGTGAGATGTTTTCTCCGTGCAGCTGGCTCACTGAACGCTTTGCATCTACTTCGAATATCTGCTTAAGCACGGCAATCAACAACAAAGTGTACTTCGTCCTCACTGTTGTTTCTCTCTACGCACATGGGGCATTATTCATTGCCGGATGCCTCAAACCATTTTTGTTGTTGTTGTTGTTGTTTGCATTAAGGCCCAGAGTTCTCGTTCAAAAAGTTACATACTTATGCCATTTGTTTGTAACAATCATAAAATATTTTCCATTTCCTTTGGGCTAGCCTGGATCTCTCCCCCCCCCCCCCCCCCCCCCCCCCCAGGGTCAGTCTAGGACTATTTGGAATCTTCCTCCACCCCCCCCCCCCCTTTCAAACAAGAGAGGGTTAGTCAGGGTTTTCCTCTGCCTTTTCCCAACACGCACACCTGCCTTTAAAAAAAAATTGTGTTAGCCTGCATATTTACCCTCCCCCCCCCCCCCCCCCCCCCCCCCCCCCCCCTATTTCCTATATACAGTCAGTTGGGTTTTAGACAAAGTGTAGTTCTAGACTCTTCTCAATAGATGGACCTCCTACTTCCCCCCCCCCCCCCCCCCCCCCCCCCCCTCCCCCCCCCCACACACACACACCACCCTGGTTCACTAACAAATACGTATTAACATTTCTCGCGCTAGCTTACATGCGTGGGTCAATATTCGGGTGTTTGAGTACGCCGTGCATGCGTGGGAAAGAAAGACGGCTACATGCCAATGTGACCAAGTGCCAATGTGACCAAGCGTAGTTGTGGCAGTATGTCGTTGTGACCACGTGTCGTTGTGACCAAGTATCGTTGTTGCTTCATCCTGGTTTGTTACACCGGTTTTGTCTGTAAGAACAGACTTTAAACTATCTTTGAACTCAGTGGCTTGCATTGTCATTTTCGCACTTTTGAAATGTGTGTCCGTGCTGCTGTCAAACTTTGCTGTCATGAACAGTCTTGCGTTCCATTCGGTCATGTCAGATCAGATGTTAGCGTCAGGGACAATGCCAGGGTGGGAAAATCTGACGGCTGATTTTGTTAGTGAAGGTCAGATCAGGTTAAGTTTGCATGTGCCTGTGGTTGTAGGCTTGTGTGCGACGAACGCCGTGTACCTGATGTGAAAATTTTGCTGAGTCATGATGTTCAAACGGATCCAGGTCCAATAACTACGCAAGAAACGTGTGACATGAAAGACACGGAAAAGGGCAGGGCGGAGGAGAGTGTGATGGTGGAGAGAGAGAAGGGTGCCCTCTGATAATCTCTCTCACATTCTAGCAGCTATTGAGGCCCAAAGTCAGTCATTCAAAGCACAGTTTGACATACAAAACACACACTTAACTGAACTTAGGGAGGAACAATTACAACAGAACAGAATCATCAGAGACGAACTGGGTGAGATAAAGCAAGGCCTAACTAAAGTAGCGGAAAAGTGTGATCAAATAGACCAACGATGTAGCAGACTAGAAGAAGAGAGAATAGTTTGTTATGCAACAGAATGGACACTATGACTGCTGAGTTGGATGATCTGCACACAGAGGCGAAAGAAGGGAGAGATAAGTGTGCGTGTGTGTCTGAAAGAGTGGAAGAACTGAAAGAAGAAGTAAATAGACTGACTGATGAGATTGACAAAATTAGAGGATTTCTCGCGGCGGGATAATCTGCGTATGTTTGGGGTCCCTCCTGTGCATGATGGTGGGAGGGAGGGGTATGGGGTATGATGCGTGTGCTCGTGCGGTGTGTGAGGCATTGAATGGGGTGGGAGGGGGAAGAAAGTGGACAGAAGATGACATTGTAAGGGCACACAGAGTGGGGCGGGCTAGGCCGGGGGAGCCACGGGCAATGATTGTGAAATTTAGTCAGTGGAAGAATAAGATGGAATTGCTCTGGAATAAAGAAGTAGAGAGGTCAACTGGAAAGAAAAGGGGTCAGACTGGCGACAGATTTAACTCGCAGGCAACAAAACATTGTACAAATGGCAAAACAACAAGGAAAATAGCAGTGTTTGTCAAAGGTAAGCTGACCGTTCAAAACACGTAAACCAGAGAATGACAGACAGTTTGGGAAAAAACTGATGATGTTCGTGATGTGCCTGTACCTGAGCCCACACCACCCCCCCTAACCCAAACCCTACCCCTTCCTCGTCCACCATGGAAATCAACCCTCTCCCCCATCGCGCCCCCCTCCCTCCCCCGCTTCCACTCACAGGTTGCTGATGAAGCCACGTTGAAAACCCCGCAGACAGGAGACCAGAGGGGAGGGGGTGGAGAGCGTGCATCACCAGCCTCTCTCTCTCCCTCCACAACAGAAGGGGGTGACAGGAGGACGACACGCAGTACGGCGAACAGTTCTGGTTCAGGTGCACCAAGCCAGGTCACTGGTACGCAACGTGCAGGCAACACGGGAAACTCGCGAAATCGCAGGCAGTCACTGGGGCCGCGTTCATACGCTGGCTCCCTTGCGGGTGATAATGCACGACAGACAGGGATGGGCAATTACCTTAGCGGGCAAAACAGTAACTTGAACAAAGCTAGCTCACAAAAAGGGGGACGTACGTCACGCTCGAGTACCAGCAATAATAAATAATAATAAGCCGATCATCAAACGTCAAGACTTAATTTCCTAAATTACAATGTTGAAAATTTGAAAAATAAACTTGGTGACATTTCTTTCCTTGATTTTGTTAACAAATATGATATAATTTGTTTAACAGAAACGTTCATCGATCATGCATTTGATTTCAGTTTTCACTTTAAAAAATTATGTTGCATTTAGCGCTTGTGCTAAGAAACTGTCTGTTCATGGACGCGTTTCTGGAGGAGTTGTTGTTCTTGTTAAAAAAGACTTAGCAAACTTTATACAAAAAATTGAAATTGATTGTGAGAATGTTGTCGTGATTCAAATAGATAAATGTGTGTTTGGCTTAGATAAAGATGTTGTGTTTGTGGGGTGCTATGTTGTCCCTGAAGGAGGGCCCCTATATAGACAAACTAATCTCACAGAGGTATACTTATGCTTGAAGATAGTCTGCTGCAGTCTCTTTCTGATAGTAATGTTTATTATATTATGTGTGGTGATATGAACGCCAGAACGGGTTGTGAGCAGACAAAGGAGGAAGAAATGTATAATTATGTTTTTAATGTGCAAAATGATGATGACGATGATAATGATGAAACTGTTTCTATGAAAAGATGTTCAAAAGATAAAATTGTAAACAAGTTGGTCGTTCCTTGTTGGACCTTTGCTTTTTGTTTGATTTGTGTATTCTGAATGGTTCGTGTGACACTGATGCTGATGGTGAATTTACCTTTGTTGCTCCAGGGTTGTAGTGTAATTGATTATTTTTTTAGTATCTAGTGAACTATGTTTATTGTGCTTTAAAGGTGGGGGATACTCTCTTTTCTTGGCATTTGCCAGTTCAGTTTACATGGAATTATTGTCCTGTTAAAGCAGATGTACCGTTAGTTGACAGGGTGAGTGAGGAGCGAGTGGTGTGGACAGAGGAAAATGTACAAACGTTTAAGAATGAATTGAACTCTGATGATTTTAAACAATGTTTAGTTACAGCTATGAACAACATGACAGTGATGTAAATAAGTGTGTGGATGGTTTTGTTAATGCTTTATATGGAGCTGCGGCATGTATGGTAAGGAAAGTAGGAGGGAAGAAAAAAACAAATGAAGATTGGTTTGACGATGAATGTGAGAAAAAGAAGAGGGAAGTAAAGAGATTACTACAAATATTTAGAAGGGCTAAATCAAAAGAGACAAAAGAAGAAAAGAGTAATTATATATAAAAAAAAAAAGAAAAGAATATTGACTTAAGAAAAGAAAAGAAAAGAAAATTTGATGAAACAGAATATTAAAGCTTAAACAATCAATAAATGATCCCAAATTGTTTTTTGGAGTACAATACGATCAGTTAACAGGAAATCCACCATTTACAATGAAATAACATCACAGCAATGGTTTGACCATTTCCATAGTGTATTCAACTCTCTTTGTAATGGTCAAAGTGATCCAGCGGTAGATGAAATAGAAGATGAACAAAATGATGAGCTTTTGTTTGATGACCCTATAACTACAGATGAAGTAAGAGCAAGCATTAGAAATTTGAAAACTGGTAAAAGCCCGGGACCAGATAGAATAATAAGTGAAATGCTAAAACATGCCAATGACTATGTGATTGATTTCTGTATTTCTTTATTTATTTAACCATTTGTTTAATCATGGATTGTTTCCCCTGTCGTGGTCAACGTCCATTATTGTACCCATCCATAAAAAAGCAGACCCAAATAACCCAGACAATTATAGAGGTGTAGCTCTCACAAGTATAATTAGTAAAGTATATACTCATGTTTTGAATAGAAGATTGACACAATGGGCTGAAAAGGAGAGGAAAATTGGGGAAGAGCAGGCGGGGGGTCAGGTCAGGTATAGTACAGTTGATCATATTTTCACATTATATGCTTTAGTCCAAAAGTGCCTAAAGAAAAATACTAAACTATATGTTGCTTTTGTTGATTTTAAAAAGGCTTTTGATTCTGTTAATAGAAATGTGTTGTGGCAAGTTCTTAGAAAAACAGGGGTTAAAGGAAAATTGTACTATGCTCTTCGTGGTGTATATAATTCAGTTTTAGCATGTGTTCGTGAGAAAGGATTGTACAGTGACTTATTCAATTGTCCTAGAGGAGTGAAGCAAGGTTGTCTATTGAGTCCTCAAATGTTTGCATTTTTTTTAAAATGAGATAGCTTTAGAAATGTCACATAAAGGCAAACATGGTATACAGTTGATTGCAGGTGCTGTTGAACTGTTTATGCTTTTATTTGCAGATGATGTAATCTTGTTCTCTAGTACTGTTGTTGGGTTGCAAAATCAAATAAATGTTTTAAAAAATGAAGCAGATAGACTTCAGTTAAGTGTTAATCTAGAGAAAACAAACATTATTGTCTTTCGTATGGGTGGTTATTTATCCAGCATGAAAAGTGGTGGTATGGAGATGTAGAAGTAAAAGTAACCAATAGTTATAAATATTTGGGGATGTTATTTACAACTCGTTTAAGTCTAAATGCAGGGTGGCGTGAAATCGGCAGAAAGGGTAAGAAGGGGGTGTAGAAAATTCTAAGATGCATGAAAGACTTAATAGCATTGACCCTTCTTTGTTCTGGAAGTTATTTGACTCACAAATAGCGCCTATGCTGACTTATGCTGCAGAAGTTTGGGGATTAGAAGAAAATTTGGAAATGGAGAAGGTACATACTATGGCTATTAAAAGATTCATGAACATTCCACTGCATTCATCAAACACAATGGCTTATGGTGATTCTGGAAGATATCCTTTATTTATTCAAACGTTTTCAAAATCTATTAAGTATTGGTTAAAATTGACACAACTTCTTCCAACATCAAGGCTATGTAGACAAGCATATGATATGCTATATTTACAAATGGAAAGTGGACACTGCAATTGGGTTAGTAAAGTAAAACATGTGTTAACTATTAATGGGTTTGTATTGTGTGGCTCAGCAAAGAGGTAGGGAACGAAAGGGCATTTATGTCAGAATTTAAGGATCGCTTTGATAGCCTGCTACAAACAGAATTGGCATTCAAAAATGGAAGAAAATGACAAGTATTCATGGTTTTTTATTCCTTTAAAAGTATTCTTCAGCCGGAAATGTTTTTTTTGAAATCTGTTACTAAAAACGGCATAGAAGCATATTGGCCAGATTTAGAAGTCGGACCCTTGGTTTTAAAGCAAATAAGAAATGGTTCTGCAATGAAGTTTATGTTGATGATGTATGTGTGTGTGTCCAGATAACAGTAAGGAAGATGAAGAGCACTTTTTATTTCAATGTAAGGCATATGAAGATAAAAGGAAAAAAAATCAAAACTATTTAATTTGATGCGAGAAAGACCATATACTTTGATTGAACTATTATCTTCTGATGATGGAAATATTCTTCGTCTGTTTGCTAAATATATTGCTGAATGTTATGATATCAGAGAGAAAAAAAAAAAATGTCGGTTGCTGTTTCCCTGTGAGACAGTGCTTTGGTTCTCCGTATGTCATAGCTGGTCATTTAGGCCCGTTTGGTGATCTTTTGTTTGTCGTTAACTTTATTATTCCCAAATAGATCAATACCGGGAATCGTTTGTAATGTATTATACATTTTTTTCGTTTCATGAATTCTTGACGCTGCATTAATGATAGCCCCCTTGACATGACTCTTCTTATCCTTTTCTCTCGTTTTCATTCACACCTTTTGTCTCCGCCTCTGTCTCTCTGTCTGTCTGTCTCCTGTCTCTCTTCTTCACTCCTCGGTCTCACTCCTCCTCCTCCTCACCTCTCTCTTTTTCCCTTCTCCTTCTCCCTACACCTCTCCTCTCCTCTCCTCTCCATCTCCTCGCCGCCCTCTCCTCGTCTCACCCATCTCGCTTATGTTTCCTGTATATCCTCCAAGTCTAATCTGTTTTACGTGGTTAGTTCTCTGAATCGCTCCTCTCTCTCGTTTCTCTCCTCTCAGGGGATCCTCTCCTCCGCTCTCATCTCACTCTCCTACTCCCTCCCTCTCTCCTCTCTCTCTCTCGTCTCTCTCCTCTCTCTCTCTCCTCTCTCTCATGTAGTCCTATGTCCCACTAGCCTACTATGCATCCTAGACTTATCTTCCTAACAATTTTAAGATGACCCCGCGCATTTCCGGCATTCTATACCTACTTCTACTGCGGCATTTTTCTCCTCCCCATGTTTTGTATGTTCACCTGAGTGTTCTGTATACCTATTTCAATCTCATTAACCTTTGATAAAACCTTTTGTGTGAATTGTGTGTATATGTGTGTAGTGTGTGTGTGGTGTGTGGTTTTGTTTCCCTGTCTGACCTCGTTTTTTCGTGTGTCCTCCAAGATAAACAGGTGTTTTCTTTTCCCGTTCCTTTCTTCATTACTCCATCCAGTGGCTGCTAGTCCATCCCCGGGTAGGGCGAAGACTTAATCCTCCTCGAAAAAACAACACACAAAAATGCCTCTTTCTTTTCTCCCTCTCGACTCCTCCTCGAAATCTCTTCCGCTCTCTCTCTCGCCTCTCTCTCGTCCTCGTCATTCTTTTCCCTCTTCCCTCCTCTCTCCTGTCCCCCCTCTGGGCTCCCTCTCCCCTCCCGTCTCCTCTCTCTCCGCATCTTTCTCGCCCTCCTTTTGGTTTCCTTCCCCTCATCGGTCCTCTCTCAAAACTTCTGAACCCAAAACCCCCCACCACCCTCACGTCTCTCCTCCTCTTCTCCCCTCTCTCTTCCACTCCTCTTCTCTCCCTCTCCTCCCTCTCCCATCTCTCCCCCACTCTCTCTCTCTCTCCTCTCGGTCCTCTCCTCTCTCCCCTCTCCTATCCTCTCTCTCCATGTCCACCCTCTCTCTCCTCCTCGTTCTCTCTCTCTCTCTCTCTCCTCCCTCTCTCTCCGTTCTCCTCTCCCCCTCTCTCCCTCTCTCTCTTTCTCTCTTTCCTCCCTTCCCCCCCCTCTCTCTCTCAGGGACCGCACATCATGCTCGAGCCCACGTTCACCTCATTCTGATGGAACCTCTCAGGATTCCAGCCTAAGGAGAAGAGTAATTACGCTGTCCCTTCTTTGCCGCGCAACTACTTGGTCCAGAAGACAGGCAAATCAAATGAGGGTGATTAACGTGCGAGTCACGGAGGAGAGAGAGAGACGGAAGAGAGAGGAGATGAGAGGAGAGAGCAGACGAGAGGAGAGAGAGAGTGGGACGTGGAGTGTTAGGGGAGGGGGAAAGGGGGAGTGAGACAAACAGAAGGGGGGAGGGGAGGAGAGGGGGGGGGGGGGGGGGGGGGGGGGCAGGGAGAGAGACCGAGGAGACGACAGAGAACCGTCGTGATATTGACAGAAGATACAGAACAACAACACGAAGATGAAGGTGATGATGATGATGATGATGATGATGAGAGAGAGGAGAGAGAGTAGAGGAGGGTAGGAGGTGAGAAGAAGAAGAAGAAGAAGGAAAGACAGTAGAATGAGAGAAGCGCAAAGCTAGAAGGGGGTGGGCTGAAAACTACTGATCAGCGGCAAGAAAATGTGGGGGGGGGTTGGGGGTGGGGGGGGGGGGGTGGAGGGATGAGGGGGGGGTGTGGTTTACAGAGATGATGGTTAGTCAAAGAAAGCGGAGAGAACAGAAGGAAAAGAAAAGGTCCCCCCCCCCCCCCCCCTCCCCCCCCAGTTCACCGTTGTAAATGAGAAAGAAATAAACTAGACTCTAATAAACAAGTAAACATAAAGGAAAACGGTAGAGACCTTTGTGCACACACAACAAAAACACAACACTCACAGTGCTAAACTTCACACACTCCCTCTCTCTCTCTCCTCTCTCCTCTCTCTCTCTCTGGTCTCTATCTCATGCCCACAACACACACACACACACACACCACACACACAACACACACACACAACAACACACGCACGCACACACACACACACACAACACACACAGCACACACACACACACACACACACACACACACACACACACACACAGCGGAGAGAAAGAGAGAGTAGAGGAGAGGATAGGGAGAGAGTCATACACACAGAGGGGTGACGCACGCCCAACACAAACATCGCGCGCGGAGAGAGCGCGCGACACGACACACACACATACTTTGACATTTTGCTTACTTTACGTCTTTTGAATAGTTCTTCCAGTTATGACGGTAATTAATGACTCTCCTCCTCCTCTTAATCATGCCCCACCTCCACCCCCACCCCTTTCTTCTGTGCTTTCTCTGCCACTCTCTTCCGGAAAAAAAAAAAAGAGTCAGGCTGAGATGATGACAGGTAGACAGACGGACAAGGCAGGACGGAGATGCTGTGCACTTTCACAGGTGGACCAGTACTATAGCATTGAGGACTGGATTGTGGACGAGACCTCTGCCCTGATGCCTCAGTACTGAGAACAGAGGGCTGCAGAGAATCCTGATCGTTCTAGAGTCTGTCACGTCACTTCCAGGACTTTCTGCCAAGGGAGAGTAATGAAGACAATAAATGCAGGATAACTTATACAAGGGTGCAACTCCTTTCCGTTTTTGACGGAAATCCGTCTTTTTTTTCTTTTCTTTTTTTTTTTCTTGAATTGTCCGAAACAGAAATTCCGACTATTTATTAATTATGAAACGAAAACAAACAAAGCGTTTTGTTAAAAAAAAAAAAAAAAAGAGGGGGTGGGGGGTAGAACGAAAGAAATAAAAAAGATAGGAGGGAGGGAGAAAGTAGAAGAAAGAAAGAAAGAAAAGAAAGAAAGAAGGAAGGAAAGAAGGAAGGAAGGAAAACAGATTTAGCGAAAATAGAAGACATGCAAGAAAAAGGGTAGTTCCTCCTAGGCTGAAACGAAAAAAACAAAATGTCAAAGAAAGTAGGACACGTGCAAGAAACGTTTGTTGTGTTTCCTAACCAGAAACGGACCTTTTCTTCCTGTCCCCATGGGATCCCAGTGGACCAAAGCACCGTTTTGTTGTTAAAGATGAGCACGCTGTTTGTGTTTTCTCAGTCAGATGGTTAGATAGAAGAAGCTTCCCCTGATCTCAGCCATGGGCCTTGGGTCCATGGGTCCCAGCTCCAGGTAATTTTTGCTTGCTTGCTTGCTTGCATGTGTGTGGTGTGTGTGTGAGTGTTGTGTTTTTTTTGTTTTTGTTTTTTTTGTTTTTTTTCTCTTTCTTGGCTTGTTTGTTTGTTTGTTTGCCTCCTTGTTTGTTTTGTTTTGTTTTTGTGTTCAGCAGTTGCACCCGTACTTCCAACACCACTGGTTTCTGTTTACTCAAGACGACTTGAAAAAGTGACTGCTCCTTGTGGGTGGCTGGAACTGGCGCTTGAAAAGGGAACAAGCTGGGTGTGGCTGGGGACAGAGCTGGGGATGGGGGGGGGGGGGGGGGGGGGGGGGGGGGGGGGGGGGATGGGGGTGAAAGTGGTGCGGAAGCCGAGACAACGTAAACTAAAGATAGACGGCTGGGCGTCGTGACCAGCATCTCCTTAATAGGCCAACCGTAGCACACGTGCAGCACGAGGCGTTTCTGAAAATAGCTTGTTGATCGGTACCTTCCTGGGTGAAGCGTCAGTAGGCCCCTGCTAAAGGTCGGAATGATTAAATGGTGGTTTGACATTCTTGCCATGATGCAATCGTCTCCTTTCTTTCTGCAAGTTATGACAACTGTTATTCTCTCGTTGAACGCATATTCTAATGCAACATAAAATGTCAGATACGATCAGTTAAGTAGATGGTGAAACGAATGATCGTATGCCTTGTATATAGCCTGAGACTCCTGAGGATAATTTGTTTCTGCTCTGTGGTACCGTCTGTGAGGAGTCGATCAGAGGTAGTAGGTTAAGAACAGAATTTTTAAGGTTGTTAAGTATCTCTCGACTTTGTCAGAACCTGGTTCTGAAGATCTGCACAAATCAGAAAGATTATGTCTGATGTGTTTGTATTTGGTTCAAGGGCAACAGTTCATGGATGTCGATGGGTAATACACTAAGATGTTTGACGAAAAAATAAAGGGTGTTGAGTTCACACAAACTTAAAAAAAAAACTCAGACGTTTTCTTGCGTGAAGACAAACAAAAAAAAGTTTATCTCTCGACTTTTCAAACATATCTAGGGTCGTAGTGAATTGAACATATCTGGCAAAGCATGCATTTCAACCTATGGAAGATCAGTTAGATTAAAAGAAAAACTTCCGGGAAAAATATGGAATGTAACTTGTTTAGGAAATGTTGATTTCTTAATGATTAAAAAAAACTATCCTAAATCAAAAGTATCCAAGATGATAATCAATGAAACATCAAAAAAATATTGTATGAATATGTCCAGAATGACGTTTCGTGGCAACATATTCAGGATAAGCACAAATTACAAACATGGAGAAAGTGTACTCAAATATATGCAGAACCAAATTCACGATGACAGGACATCAAGGAAAATAATGATATGTGGGCCCTCTTCTTACCTCCCTGTCAGCGTCAGACATGTGGTTAAATTCTGGTATCTATGTGAAACTAGAGGTTACCATTTTACTGCTCATATCACGACGATCTTGTTCCAAGACTTTCTATTGCACCTGATGTGATTTTTTTTTCGGTTTTTGAAATAAAGAAAATTTTCATAAGAGTTGATTGCGGCACCTTCGTCAAAGAAACAAACAGGTTGTTGTTGTTGTTATATTTTTTTAACTGTTTTTCCCCTTTCTAAATTAGAAGTTGACTTATTTTGAATGTTAACATTCGTACTTAATCTGTAGATAGCTGTGATTTTAACAGTCTCTTTCACCCATGATTACGCTTCCGCAGCCGGGTGGGCTATGAGCAACATGAATACATCCTATTTAAAACGAGAATTTCTTGTTAACCACTCCCCCTCACTTTCTTCTCTCCCCCCCCCCCCCCCTCCACCCCCAAATCCCTAGTGCTCTACTCAACACATAAGTGACCAGCTTTCACCATGCACTGAAACCCCTAAAGGTCCCTTTTACCTGCACGCGCTGGCTTAGCCAGCGTGCAGGGTTTTGTGTGAGGTCATCCAGTATGACAGTGTGTATGTCAGCACAGTTCCAAAACACCTGGTCACATCACCTTCCCATGTTAGGAGGGTGTTACTGCCGTCAAGTCACTTAGGTTATTACGCGCATCTGTTTGTTTGTCTGTTTGCATGTCAGCAAAATGATGCAAGAACGACCGAACCGATTATAACGAAATTTGGCGGAATGACGAAACGTGGACCAAGGAAAAAACTCGTGACATTTTGGAGGGATCTGGGTCATGCATACACTCAGGACTGGAATTTGATTTAGGGTTTGTTTGGAGTTAGGAGGACTGCTCGACTAAGTGGAGGTCTACGCTCTCCTATGTATGCCCTTCTGATGTGTGAATGTGATAACTACTACTAGGGATCCAGAGAAGAGGTCTCTAGTTGAAAAGCTGACAAAACACTGATGTAAAATCATTTGACACTGTTGTCAGACTAAAACTGTTCGCTGGGTGACTTTTGATAACAATATTTCATAAGGGTGGAAGGGGGGGAGGGCATTTTTTGTTGAAAATGGTTAAAGGATGGTAAAGTCTGCATCCTGTTCTAGGCCTCAACGTATTTTTAACTTCGGGATTAGTTACTGGAGTCTGTAGTGACAACCTTTACATGAAAACTGACACAGACTGCAGCATTACTGGAAAAAGCCAAAATGACCCTTGTGGTTTGTGAGATCAAACATGTCCTTCGTGGTTGATGAGATCCATTTCACATCTTTTGTGGTTGCTGAGATTCACCTCACATCTTGTGTGGTTGATGAGATCCGTCTCACATGTTGTATGGTGATGAGATCCATTCCACATCTTGTGTGGTTGATGAGATTCAGATCACAAACTTGTGTGGTTGGTGAGGTTCAGACTACATCTTGTGTGGTTGATGAGATCCATCTCACATCTTGTGTGGTTGATGAGATCCATCTCACATCTTGTGTGGTTGATGGGATCCATCTCACATCTTGTGTGGTTGATGAGATCCATCTCACATCTTGTGTGGTTGATGACATCCATCTCACATCTTGTGTGGTTGATGAGATTCGGCTGATATCTTGTAAGGATGAGGAGATTGATGATAACATCACATCTTGTGTGTTGATGACGAGATTTGAGGTCACATTCGGTGATGTGGTTGACCATGAAGAGATTCAGAGAAGATCGCACGAGGAGATTGAGGTATGGACCATTGAAGAGACAGAAGATTGTAGAGGTTAGTAGAGAAAGGGATATGAAGGACAGGGGCAAGCCTAGTATGGCCGTGCATTTCCTGCTCGTAACTCAGGGATCTGTAATAACTCTGAACCACCTCCATCTTTTTTTTTTCCTTTTCCTCTGGCCAAGTTACAGCCTTGGGAAAGCTGCCATTTCCATCTGTGACCCTAAGCCCAAGCTATCGCTTTCCTTTATCCCAACCCTCCCCCCCCCCCCCCCCCCCCCCCCCCCCCCTTGCCATTCCAACCCAGCCCCCCACTTCAACCTTCACCTTCTTCCCCCTTGTCTGAAACTCGTCCTGTGGAAATTGTTCAGATGGGTTTGGCAGGCATCGAGCACCAGACAGGCACAGCCATGGCCCGTTCTGCCCTTCTGCACTCCATTAAAGAGAGGCCATTCAGGATTGATCACGTGCGTCTTGGATTGCTGGGAGGAATGA
Source organism: Conus betulinus (assembly GCA_016801955.1). Lineage (NCBI taxonomy): Eukaryota > Metazoa > Mollusca > Gastropoda > Neogastropoda > Conidae > Conus > Conus betulinus. Next base: position 629,215 of record JADBJO010000463.1, on the reverse strand, counting down.
AGCAAGGGCTCTGTCTGTTTGACTGCCTGCTCTCTCTCTCTCTCTCTATCTCTCTCTCTCTCTCTCTCTCCTCTCTCTCTCTCTCTCTCTCTCTTCTCTCTCTCTCTTTCTTCTTCTCTTCTTCTTCTTCTTCTTCTTCTTCTTCTTCTTCCTCCTCTTCTCTCTCTCTCTCTCTCTCTCTCTCTCTCTCTCTCTTTCTCTCTCTCTCTCTCTCTCTCTCTCTCTCTCTCTCTCTCTCTCTCTCTCTCTCTCTCTCTCTCTCCTTTCAATATATCTGACAACCTCGTGATTACGTCGGATGGTCCTACATCATCTCTTGCTTGATTTAGTATTGACGTATGTTTCCTCTGTAATGCATTAAGTTGGATTGTTTTCACTGCAGATGGTTGTTTTCACTGCAGATGGAATGCTGTAGTGCAGTTTCCCTTTTGACCTCTTTCTTTCTCTTCGCATGTATGTATGTGTGTGCTATATTTTTGTGTTAACTGCCCCCCCCCCCCCCCCCCCCCCCCCCCCCACCCCCCCCCACCCCCCCCCCCCCCCCCCCGGCATGAAGGCCAGTTTGGCTGTTGTCAATAAAAACTATAAATTGTCAATTTCTCTCTCTCTCCCTCTCTCTCTCTCCCTCTCTCTCTCTCTCTCTCTCTCTCTCTCTCTCTCTCTCTCTCTCTTTTTTCAAAAAAATAATTCGTCTTCATCTGTTTTGATTTTGGATGGTCTACATATAGGTACGTGTGTGTGTGTGTGTGTGTGTGTGTGTGTGTGTGTGTGTGTGTGTGTGTGTGTGTTAGCGCGCGCATGCGTGCGCGCGCGCGCGTGTGTGTGTGTGTGTGTGTGTGTGTGTGTGTGTGTGTGTGTGTGTGTGTGTGCGCGCGAGTTGAGAGAGAGACAGAGATAGACAGACAGAGATAGACACAGAGAAAACTACACATGCTTGTAGATAATACTAAATGAAGGGTGAAGACAATCGGATTAATCCAGTATTCAAACAGATCAAAAGACATGAAACGTTTCCTATCTGTGTTTACCATGGATGTGACTTCTCCCACAGTTTGAACAATTCCAGACGGTTCTGATGAGTAGAAAGGTCAAAAGAAAAGAGGAAAACAAGACAAGAAGCCGACGTTGTAAATGTAAGGACAAAAAAGACACCGTTTTTTTTGTTGTTGTTGTTGTTTTGTTTGTTTGTTTGTTTTTGTTTTTTTTGTTGTTTGTTTCTTGTTTTTTTTTTGTAACTGAGATCTTGACAAAGGATGGAGAAACAAAACAGACACAGGACTCAGCTCCACAAGAAACAATTTATTTGCTTGTCCATGACCGCAGCTCTGTGTCACTCTTTGTGTCAGACGCATGTCAAATTTTCATCGACAGTTCTGTCATTTGCCCAGTCCTGTTCACGTGTCAGTAACTGACCGTTGTGTGACGTTCTAGCAACTGTCGTTTCCTGGAAGCTGTCGACGATTGGAACAAAGCAAAATGGCTAGCAACGTTGAGAAGAAGACGCAGAATGAAACCATATTACGATGATGATGACAATGACAATAGTCATAACACTAACAATAACAACAACACACACTAACAACAACAACAACAATAGTAATAATAATAACAATAATAATATAATAGCAACAATAATAACAATAGTGATCATCATGATGATGATGATATGATAATAACAATAACAATCATTATCACAATGATGAGCGATAGTGATA
>JADBJO010000463.1:620000-622500 GCA_016801955.1 Conus betulinus | reverse complement strand
TTTTTTTTTTTTTTTTTTTTTTTGCACATGCACATGTGTGTATGTATGGGGTTTCTTTCCTGAGGAAGGGATTAGCTACCATAGCTTACCTTGGTGGTGTCATGTGAGAGAAGAGGGGTGGGAACGGAGAGAGAGAGAGAGAGAGTCTATCTGTTTGTCTGTCTGTCTGTCTGTCTGTCTGTCTGTCTGTCTCTCTGTCTATCTGTTTCTATTATTGTATCCTTGATTGTTTTTTTGTGTGTGTATGGTCGTATGCACAAGAGAGACAGAGATGGAGAGAGAGAGATAGGGAGAGATATAAGAGAGTCTGGATGTCTGTCTGTCTGCCTGTCTGTCTGTCATTCTGTCTGTCTGGGTGGCTGCTTCATTGTTCGTGTGTATATACATGTGTGTGCGTGTGTGTGTAATCCACTACTTTTCAGTAGACTATATTCCTGCTCTGAACTATCAAACGACCTGAACAAGAAATCATTGGCATCACACTCACTTCAGCCTAGATGATGGATTAAACGTGCTATGAGGATGTCCGTGGCTGAGCTTATTATGTCATGATGGTATTCTTTTAAAGAGATATTATGTTGCTTTTTTTGTTGTTGTTTGTAACAGGGCAGGGTTTTTTTTTTGTTTGTTTGTTTGTATCTTTAACAGGATTATGATAAAACTGACGCTGATAAAAGTAACAACTCACACACACACACACACACACACACACACACACACACACACACACACACACACACACACACACACACACAAACGCACACACGCACGCACGCACACACACACACACACACACACACACACACACACACACACACACACACCACACACACAACACACACAAACGCACACACGCACGCACACACACACACACACACACACACACACACACACACACACATACACACACACACACACACACACACACACACACACACACACACACACACACACACACACACACACACACACGCTGGAAATTGCGAACCCACAAGCAGGCACCACGTTGTGTGACATAACCTTTCAGATTCGCCCTTCCTCTGCCATCTTCTCCATTACTGAACAAATGAATGTTTTTTATCACTTCCTTCGTTTAGGTTTTAGGGGCGTGTTGATTACAGAATGTTCGGTATTTTTGTTGTTGTTGTTGTTGTTGTTTTGGATTCACAGAGGGGAAGATATTTTGATTTTGATTTTTTTCCTGTTGAAGTCATACACAGGTTTCTCTTAAACAGCGCTCCCCCCTCCACCCCCCCCCCCCCCCTACCCCCCTCTCTCCTGAAAGGGTTTCAGCAGTTAGCAGGGCAAGAAACATCACAGAATGAATTGAATTGTATTAAGGTGGTCATCGTGATGGCTTGGATGTTTTTGTTGTTGTTTTGAGGGGTGAGGTGGGCTGGTGGGATGGGAGAGCAAGGAGTGTGTGTGTCGGGGGGGGGGGGGGGGGGGGGGGGGGGGGGGGGGCGCTGCCTGGGGACAGCTCTTGCTATCATTATTATTGCCCTCAGCTCATCTCAGACCTGCACGTGTCCTGTCACGTCAACAGGGGGATTTGCAGACACATTTTTCTGCAGACAGTGTGGCTGTAGGGAGGTAGGGAGCATCTGAAAGGGACAGAAGACTGAGAGGAAGGAACAGAGTGGGACAGAGAAAGGGAGAGAGAGAGAGAGACAAGCCTAGGTATGGCTGTGCATTTCTGCTCGTAACTCAGGGATCTGTAATAACTCTGAACCATCCCCATCTTTTCTTTTTCATTTCTCCTCTGCCCAAGTTACAGCTTGGAAGCCCTGCCATTTCCATCTTTGTTCCCACAGCCCTGCGACCGCTTTCCGCTGCCTTTCCTTCCTTGCCATTCCACCCCCCCCTTTCCACACTCCACCTTCCGCCCTCTTCCCCCTTCCTGAAACTCGTTCTGTGGTGATTGCTCAGATGGGAACGGCAGGCACCGGGCACTACACGGCCACAGCCATAACCCATTCTGTTCTGCTGCACACGATAAGGAATGGCCATTCAGATTGAAGCACGTGCAGCCTGGATTGCTTGGGGCAGCTGAGCAAAGGCTCTTTCTAACTGTCTCTCTCTCTCTCTCTCTCTCTCTCTCTCTCTCTCTCTCTCTCTCTCTCTCTCTCTCTCTCTCTCTCTCTCAGTTTTGCTTTTTTAGGTCCACATTTGTGTGCGTATGTATGTGTGCGTCTGTAAGTGTGCAACATCATAAAAAATTGTGACGACCGTTACAGAATCGCCCCCATCCTCCATCACCACCCACCACCAAGACCACGACCCAGCAACGCCCCCTCTCTCATGCCCCCAACATCCCCCATCCACACATTCTCTCTCTCTCTCTCTCTCTCTCTCTCTCTCTCTCTCTCTCTCTCTCTCTCTCTCTCTCTCTCTCTCTCTCTCTCTCTCTCTCTCTCTTCTAAACTAATCATTGATATGCAAAATTCAATCCAAACAAAATAGATGAAAGACTTGCCATCTTAAGCGCTGGTCATGCCTA
>JADBJO010000463.1:595000-597500 GCA_016801955.1 Conus betulinus | reverse complement strand
GTATTTGGAATATTTAATCACACATTTCTTGCATTGTTTGTTAAATGACTTTTCAATTTTTTCCTAAATATTTCGGTTACTTATACTTTTGAATGTTGTACTTAGATTGTTCCATAATGTTCCACCAGAGTAAAGGAAACTTGACTTATAAAAGATTGTTTCTTGGTCTGGGGAACATTAACGTATGATTATGTCTATGAGGGTTAGTTTTAAATGTATTTAAGATCTTTTTAGCGGCACTTCCATTCATTCATAACCCTGTGCATAAAAATCGCTTTATTTAAATGTTAGCTATGACAAAAAGTTGAAACGTTTAGCTTCTTATAATCTTCAAGTGTCACAGAACTAGATTTTAACAAGACTAATTTTAGCGCTCTTTTATATAAACGATGAATGAATCTTAAGTTTGTTTCACTGCAGCTGTCCCATAATGTTGATGCATAATCAATGATTGGTAAAATATGTGCTGAGAAGAAAAGCTTCCGAGAATGAACATCAAGAAAATTTTTAATCTTAGCTAACTGAAATATCTTACAGGACAAGCACTTACACAAGGATGTTGTATGATCAGTCCAGATAAATCTCTGTCTATAATGACTCCTAAGGTTTTGTGTGATTCTACTTCATCAATTTTGTTATTATCAATAAACAATGGATTAAAATTGGATATCATCCATTGTCTTTTTTGTCGTGCAGATACATACATACACTTAGTTTTCTCCGCATTTATAGACATATGGTTTAAATTTGTCCATTTGACTAATTTTGGACAGTTTCTTGAGATTATTTGTAGTGTCTGAGGGTTAGAGTGACTAGAATATAGTATCGTGTCATCTGCAAACATTTCACATTTGTTTGTTACAAAAAAAGGCAAATTGTTGACATATATTGAAAATAAAAGTGGTTCCAATATAGATCCTTGTGGTATCCCATATTTCACAGGCATGAAATTTGATGATTGATTAATAACAGATACTAACTGTTTTCTTTCAGAGAGAAAAGATGAAAATAAACTTAATAAAATCTGGGGTTAATCCATAGCATTTTAACTTACGCAACAGTAAATCATGATTGATTATGTCAAAGGCCTTTTCAAAATCAATGAACAGAATACCTGTGAATTCATCTTCATTTATACTACATATATAGACTATCTATAAGTTTGTGTGAGTGCGGTCTGGCAGGAGTGATTTTGTCGGAAGCCTGATTGGTCCTCGTGAATTAGATCATTCTTTGTAAGGAAGAATACAGTGAGTTTTGTAAATGTGATTCCAAAGGTTTAGATAGAATAGACAAAATAGAGATTGGTCTATAATTACAGGGATTGGATGAATCACCGGATTTATGTAAAGGAATAACTTTAGCTTGCTTAAATTTTAAGGGATAGTATTGCTTTTCTATACATAAATATACAGATAAGTAAGAGTGTCAGTAATTATTGGAGAAGAAAGTTTTAGTATTTTGCCATCTAATTTATCTAATCACGTGTACCTGTTTGTTTTAAAAGTGACAGACTTTTACTAACGTTTAAGACCGTCATAAATCGGAGAGTAAAAGGGGTAGTAATTGGTTTCGAAGCAATATAATGTTTTAAATGAGAAAGATCATTTCCACCCGACTTGTCATTATTGATAATTTTAACAGCGATATTGGAAAAATGGTCATTTAACTCACTGGCTGTAATATCAGTGATTACTTGTTGACTTTTTGAAACATATTTATTGTTCAATATGTTTATTGCTTTCCAAATTTGTCGTGAATCCTTTGTAGATACTAACATTTCTCTGAAGTATTGTTTTTTGACTTTCGTTTCATTGCAGTAACTTTATTCCGTTGTTTCTTGAACTGTTCTCTTGTACCAGAGCTACTTAGAAAATCTCTGTTGTATCTTTCAACATCTATTTCCTTTGTCACCCATGGTGGTTTTATTTCTGTGTCTTATCGTTTTCTTAATGAATGGTGCATGTTTATTATAAACATCAAGAAAAGTGCTTGTCCAAAACTCGCTCGCTTCATCAGGATCCCTAATTTGATAGATATAATCTAGCTGTGAATTTAGTAAATCAGTAAAAAAAAAAAAAAAACTTCTTTATTAACTTTTTAAAGTTTCTATAATATATAACTTTATGTCCTACTTTGGGGATTTTTGCATGAGTTTTAAACCAAGTATGACAAACAGGATTGTGATCGCTACAGCCGCATGACGGGGAGCATATTTCAGTAATGTTTTGTTTTGCCATTTTGTTGGTATAAATATGGTCAATTAATGTAGAAGAGGAATCAGCTATTCAGGTAGGCCTGTCAATCAATTGTTCCAGTCCTTGACTTATTAAACTTTGAGTCCATTTAAACTGAGTTTTCATCAAATCAATGTTGAAGTCACCTAGTATGATGGTTTCTTTATTTAATATGATGATTTCGTCCATAACAGAATTGAACTTTCATACCAGTCTGTGGTTTTTGAAGGATTTCTATACACAAATCCCGTTATAAGTGGTTT
>JADBJO010000463.1:570000-582500 GCA_016801955.1 Conus betulinus | reverse complement strand
GAAACTGACGCGATGTTCATTTCGCCCAGGAAAGGGAGGTTAATGATACAACATCTGTCTCGTAGAGAAAACTGACGCGATATTTATCTGTCTGAGGAAACTGATGCGATATTCATGTCGGAGGAAACTGACGCAATATTTATCTCTCAAAGCTGTGGAGGGAAAGTTACGCGATATTTCTCTGTCGGAGGAAGCTGACGATATTTCTCTGTCAGAGGAAACTGACACAGTATTTCTCTGTCGGAGGAAACTGACACAATATTTCTCTGTCGGAGGAAACTGACGCGATATTTCTCTGTCTGAGGAAACTGACGCGGTATTTCTCTGTCGGAGGAAACTGACGCGATATTTATCTCTCTGAGTAAACTGACGCCATATTTTCTATGTCGCAGGAAACTGACGCGATATTTCTCTGTCAGAGGAAACTGACACAATGACGCGATATTTCTCTGTCGGAGGAAACTGACGCGGTATTTCTCTGTCGGAGGAAACTGACGCGATATTTATCTCTCTGAGTAAACTGACGCGATATTTCTCTGTCGCAGGAAACTGACGCGCGATATTTCTCTGCCGGAGGAAACTGACACGATGTTCCTCTGTCAGAAGAAATTGACGTGATATCTACCTTGTTCAGAAAAAAAGAAATTGATAAGACATCTACCTCGTTGCTGAAAGTGAAGCGATGTCTTACTTGCTCAGTAAAGTAATACAGCATCGACTTCGTTGAGAAAACTGACGTTCTGTCTACCTCGTTAGATTGTGCAACTACCCAGACTCAAGCCTAGACCCAGTACCATTGATACATCCATGGGTCCTCAATAGACTGCCCATGTGCATAGCAGAGTCTATCGTGACAGACCCAACAACATCTCCCTTCTGTACCGTGTCACCCCCACACGAGTGTGAAGTCACCGAGCGCCAATGAGTTTGTCACATCGCCCCCTCGTCCCCAGCCCGTGCGCCATGATTTATTCATCCCGGCATCCCTCGCGTGACCAGGGGATATCCGGTGTTCATTGCAGGAAGTGAGCAGCGCGTACAATCCGCGTGATAGACAGCGCGCGCAACTCCAGCCTTTTGTCAGCGGAGACTGGACATTAGTGGCCCTTGTCGCTGTGGATTAGAGGGAGGTGTGCAGACGAAATGGTTTATTGAGTTTGCGCGGGAAACGACACGTGTTGGAAACAGGAGAAGCACGCAAAAATGATTATTTTGAGAAAATAAATAAATGAAAAATGGAAAAATACAGAGAGAGAGAGAGAGAGAGAGAGAGAGAGAGGCAAACTAAAAGTAAACAACAAAAGAGGTTGAAACATTGAAACTGGGACGTGTCAGTTTTTAATTCTTTTCTCTTCTCCGGTGTTCGCAGCAAAACGGTGGTATTCTCAAATCTTATCTTAGACCAACTGGAAGAACTCAGATCTCTACAAAGACTGAACAGATGCTGGATCTGCTATGTGAACTAGATCTGTAGCATGGATCGGCATCAAGATGTAATGAGTCGATTTTAGAACCATATTCTTTCCACCGTGTTTGGTTGAAATCTGTTCAATTGCGTAATCTTAATTACAGTTCCAGAGCCTCCTCTAAATAGAACCTTCATCAGATTTTAACTCTTTCTACTGTTTATCACCTCGCATCTTTCCACCAAATCTCGCTCATATTGACGCAGTGTTTTTTTTTTTGTTTTGTTTTTTTTGTTTTTTTTTTTTGTTTTTGTGGGGTTTTTTTTTTTTTCCGTAATATTCTCTACGCACATTCAGGGCGTGCTTTGAATTAGAATTATAATTTTATCATGTTTTTCTGTAATATGCGCTTTGGGCTCTCACGAGGTAAAGCGCCCTATAAATATCCTTTTACATTACATTACATTCAGACAAACCAACCAGGAAAAGCGCACCTTGCTTTGGCGGTGGTAAAGATTGATGGGCATTTACCATACTGCACAAAAATTGTGGAATACGTGAACTTGGCTATGACAAAGTTTTAGTACCCTAGTCTGCAGTTCACCTTCATTCTGTCTAAAGTCTCCTTGTCAACATTTATCCTGTTTGTATCACAGAAGATGTGGATTTTAGGCAGAAAGAGAATGAAAGACTGGATTGTTCAACAGTGTCTTTCTCAGGTGCGCGGTGTATGCAAAGTTTTGTGCAGTGCGTGAAGTATACAGAAAGAGGAATTACCCATAACACCCATGACCGTTTTTACCACAGATCCCACGCACCAAAGCTCATGTGCAGTGTCTGTAGCATCGTCACTCACACTTCTTGTCCCACTTTTTGCGGGGATATTCCGCGTGCACGTGACATCTTACGTGACGTGTGATTTAGGTCAGCATAGTCTATCAAAGCTGTAAATGTAATGTGGTTTCAGTCTATCCCAAAACCTATTCTTTCTGTCAGAATATCAGATCGATTCATTGATTTATAGTATATCTATAGATTTTCTATGTTATGAGAGAATTGTGTTTTGAAACGGGTGCACGCAGCTCGCGACAGTTACACGCACATCAAAACATCGCGCATGGTACGTGTGCCCTCCTTCTCCCCAAAGTCCGCCATGATTTATTCATCCCGGCATTCTTCGCGTGACCAGCGGATATCCGGTTCACATGGCAGGAAACGAGCAGCACCAGCAAGCAGTGTGGTGGACAGCACGTGCCACTGCAGGAAAAACAAACCTTTAGTGGCCCTTGTCGTTGGGAATGAGAGGGAGGTGCGCAGGGAATAGTGAATGGACTCGGCGCGGAACACGACACGCGACGGGAAAGCCAGTGGGGAGAAACACGCACAGGTTATGACTTCGGCTGAGAAAAACAAACAGCAAGTTAAGTGTAGGAGACTGACATGGGGAGTGACAGTTTAAGTTACTGTTTTAAACTGCTTTTTCTCTGTGTAGCAACTCTAGCCTACATTTGTGTTTTGCGTTGATTTTACATTTAGATTGAACGGCCATGCCGACTTCAGTACATAAGCAGGAGAGCGTTAAACACCACGAGACAGTATAAGGAGGTAAGCGATCTAACACTACACCGATACCTCCAGAACGACAGCACATTAAGACGGGCGGTAAATTTGTCGGAGTCAAATGGCAAGCGACCAGGATTTGGACTTCTTTACCATCTGAATGTGGGCTTGGTGTTTTTGTCCACTGAACTTTTCAGGCGCCATTTTCCCCCCCCCCCCCCCCCCACCCCCATCCCCCCCATCCCCCAACCCCTTTTGTGTACAGTGGCAGATAGTGAGATTAACGTCCTATTCACGCGAGGCTCCGAAGAGCGATCTGTTCCCAGACCAGGGTCGCCACGGAAGTCGTGAACGTGCCCTGGTTACATTACGGTTCAACGTCTACCCAAAGGTAGTATGACGGACGGAATTTACCACACCAAGAGAGAGAGAGAGAGAGAAAGAGAGAGAAGGGGGGGGGGGGGGGATTTGAAGGGAGGGAGGGCGAGGAAGTATCTGACACTATACTGACATTACCAGAACAACACGTTAAGAATGGCAGCGGAAATGGCAACCGTTTAAGTCTGGTCGCCAGGACAGTTGGACAAAAAAACTTTGTTTTTATCTCCGAGTCCTCCTACCAAAGGCTAATACGTATGAATTTCTTCCGTTTACCTTACAGTATATCATCAATGCCGCTGTTAATCCCATCCAGTCTCGTCTCTCTACCTTGCAATACATATATCCCCCAACCGATCTTTTGTTTTACCTTGCAATATATGGATACCGCTGCTTCTCCCCACCAATCCCAAGCAAGCTGACAAAATTCGACGAATCGCGTAGCCTGCTCTCTCTCTCTCTCTCTCTCTCTCTCTCTCTCTCTCTCTCTCTCTCTCTCTCTATATATATATATATATATATATATATATATGTGTGTGTGTGTGTGTGTGTGTGTGTGTGTGTGTGTGTGTGTGTGAGAGAGAGAGAGAGAGAGAGAGAGAGAGAGAGAGAGCGAGAGACAAAGACAGACAGACAGACAGACAGACAGATACATATATATGTATCCAAAAGAAAAAAAAAAGCACAAGAACAACAATCTGTCGTGGTTATAAATTAAAATTTTCGGCTTCATTTGCCTTCTTCAGCAAATGACATCCTCCCTGAGTGCCAGCAAGTAAGGTAGTGAGGGAAGAGACGTAAATATTTCAGTATAACGTAATATAAAACAAATTACGTACTAGAATAATATGTACTCGACAGACGTGTCACAGGTAGTAATTTAATGAATGAAAGCTCTGTGTGTGTGTGTGTGTGTGTGTGGTGTGTGTGTGTGTGTGTGTGAGAGAGAGAGAGAGAGAGAGAGAGAGAGAGAGAGAGAGAGAGAGATTAAATAAAAGGGATAGAGAAGAAAACGAAAAAAATGAAGTTTAATCCGTCTAGTTCCCAGTGAAGCTTGTTTCCGGTAAAAAAAAAAAAAAAAAAATCCGCTTCCTCTTCCATGCAGACAGACCAATGATGGCTTGGAGGGCTACAGGGCAAAACGGAAATCTTTCCTGATCGGCAGTGGTCGGGTAGCCACGAGTAAGGGAGGATAATCAACTGACGGAAAGAAGCTCATCGTCCATAAGTTAAAAGCTTCCCCCCGCAGTTGATTATTTCCTCTTGTTTTATTCATTGAGAGTGTTTCCGTCAATAGATATCTTCTTCCCTCACCTCAGGCTACGCCGCTTCAGCTTTTGTCGAAAGCAAGGAAATAAAAGCAGGAAAAGGTTATGAATACATAGAATTTATTTTGACAACCCAAAAATCATGCGTTCCAGCAGATCAATGCGCAAGGTTTTAGAAATGAAAAAGCAACAATGTGGCTTTCAGATGATAGAGATTACATGTGTATTTTCACGTCGTTTGATGGTGGGGTGCAGCTGGGATTCACCGTGTATCCGAAGTTTTGGGGTAAGCTGCAGTAAAAAGATAATGAATTAGGGAATCAATGCAACACTTTGCATGTGGGAAATCATGAAATGAAAGCCCTCTCTCCCTCCACCTACCCTCACCCCCAATCTCAGCACAATACGAACAGGGAGATAGACAGTATACTCCGTGCATAGCACCCTAAGAGCATTGCACTTCTTGTTTTCTGACATTAAAATAGATCTTCACAGCATTCCCAGCCTCTTGATAGCATTCCCAGGATCTTGAGAGCATTCTCAGGATCTTGATAGCATTTCCAGGATCTTCATAGCATTCCCAGGATCTTCACAGTATTTCCAGGATCTTCATAGCATTCTCAGGATCAACATAGTATTCTCAGGATCATCATACCATTTCCAGATCTTTGTAGCATTGCCAGGATCTTCATAGCATTATCAGGATATTCATAGCATTGCCAGGATCTTATAGCATTCCCAGGATCATCATGGCATTTCCAGGATCATCATAGCATTTCCAGATCATCATACCATTTCCAGGATCATCATAGCATTCCCGGATATATTCAGCATTGCGCTGCTTGTTTCTTGACGTTAAAATAGATCTTCATGGCAATCCAAGATCTTCATAGCATTTACAAACAAGCGTAAGAAGCATGTCTCAATGAAATGACCATAGAACTGTTACTGGTGACTGAAATAATGGTTCAGACTAGGCTGCTTCTATTTAGAATGGCTTGGAGATATACTTTTGTGAAGCTTTGAATGGTGGGTGGAGTTGAAGAAATACTCAGCATCTTCATGCAACGAGTGGTGGACTATGTTGAACGGGGCAGGGTTAGCAAGTTAAAATCGAGTGATCGTTTTCAATCCTATTGCGCATTTAAACCTCTCTCTTCTCTTCTTCTTTTTTCCTTATTTTTTTTTTCCTAGAACATTTTCCTGCCTTTTACCAATTAATTAAACAGTACGGATACTTTGGCTAAATATCGACGCATATGAAAATAATCTGGAAAAAATAAAAACTATTCGATCGTATCCGAAAGACATGTTCCTTCTGTTGTCATGAATAAGTGCAGGGGAGGAGGTGTGTGTGTGTGTGTGTGTGTGTGTGTGTGTGTGTGTGTGTGTGTGTGTGTGTGTGTGTGTGTGTAGAGGGGGGAGGTAGAGGAGTCGGTGTCTCTGATTAAGATTTCCCTGTATATCCCTAAGACATTGACATATTACTACAAAATAGTTTGACGTTATTTTTTTTTACTTTGTTTTTGTTTTGTTTTGTTTTTTTTAATAGGCGTTATTGTTTCTGATACCTTTACTTCAGAGAAATGCTAAAATTGGTTAAAGAGCAACAGAAATAACTAAAGAAAAAAAAAGTAAACACTCTCTGGCAATGTCGAATTGATGGGAAGACTAACGGTACAAACTCATTCAGCAGAAGGAAAAATCCCGATCGTTGTGGAGGTTAACCTCGTTTGCCCTGAACTCTAAGCCGCATCGATCAGCACAAATGAAGACGAATGGCTCTCCGGTTCCACACGCACCTGAACCTCCGCGCGGAAAATTGAATTTGGTGTTTTGACAAATGGGTGTGGCCCCTGCCTCATCGGGTAATGGAACAAGTGCGGTGTAGAAAGCTGGGAGGGACATTCTCACACAGTGCTTTCACTCCCGCAGAAAGTTGATGCATATGGTTCTGATGTCTGAACGGCGTTATGATCTCTGTGTGTGTGTGTGTGTGTGTGTGTGTGTGTGTGTGTGTGTGTGTGTGTGTGTGTCTGTCTGTCTGTCTGTCTGTGTATGTCTGCGTCTGTCTCTCTGTTTATCCACATGCCTGTCTGGATTATTTGTTCGGTTTCGTGCATGCGAGTGTTCATTCACTTTTGCATACGAACGCAAACACACATGTGCACACACACACACACACACACACACACACACACACACACACACACACACACACACACACATCCATCAACATGGTCATGCGCACGTACACACAACGCACCATACACAAACCCGTGAACACACGTACACTCTCTCTCTCTCTCTCTCTCTCTCTCTCTCTCTCTCTCTCTCTCTCTCTCTCTCACACACACACACACACACACACACACACACACACACACACACACACACACACACACACACACACACACACAAATATACGCGTGCACACACACACACACACACACACACACACACACAAACACAAATACACGCACGCACACACACACACACACACACACACACACACACACACACACACACACACACACACACACACACACATACGCATGCACGCACGTACACACACATCCCTGAATGTTTTTTTCCATCAGGTGCTAATGCATTTTCTCACTCCCTTCATCTATTCCCACCCATGTCCCATTGATTCCCTGATATTTTATTCATCCCCCATGCAGCTGAGATACGGCATCAATGTCACATCGGAGATGGAATGCCTTTAGGCTCCTATTTTGTCTCCTGTCCTTATGTGGATGAGACGGGCGCCAGTGTGATGGTCCAGTTTTTCTCTGGTCCTTATACAGCCGGTAAATGCACCAGTGGTGTGTACCTATCAGTCCATAGTCCCTATCTGGTTCAAAGATGCACCAGTATTATCACCTGTCTAGTGTTTGTTCTTATCTGGCGAGAAGTCAGCCGGTGTGTATGTGTGTGTGTGTGTGGGGGGGGGGGGGGGGTGTCTTTGTGTGTGTGTGTGTGTGTGTGTGCGCGCGCGCGCGCGTGTGTGTTTTTGTCTGTGTGTCTGTGTCTGTGTTTGGATGTTTGTCTCTGTGTGTCTATATGTCCGCGTGTTTTTGGGTGTGAAATTTCTGACATATAGTTTAAAAAGTCTTCGCATCTGCTTTTGAATGTGTGATTCTTCGATGTCTATCCAAGGTAAATACTTTGAACGCATGTTTCTGTGTGTGTGTGTGTGTGTGTGTGTGTGTGTGTGTGTGTGTGTGTGTGTGTGTGTGTGTGTGTGTGTGTGTGTGTGTGTGTGTGCGCGCGCGCGCATGTGTATATGAGTGAGTGATTGGCCCGCAAAAAATTACAAAGACATTGGTAGAGAGATATGGGCTCACAACATGGGCAGAAAGACAAAGGAGTAGCTTGGTCCGCAATGCGCAGAGAAAGAGAGTAAGAGAGACTTCTTATTTATTTATTTCTTATGAAATAATTTTCATCATTTTCATCACTGAGACTAAACCTACTAAACTCATTACCACTGAATGGGAAAATGTCTGCTGTTCTGCCATTCAAATCTCCACACAAAAGGATATCAACATTTTCATATAATGATATTTTGTCCATTAAAACATCTTCGAGAGAGCTGATTCCGTCTTCAACGTCAACTGCTGCATAATATGGAGAATTTATGGGAGGTACATATGCACATACATAACAATATCGTTTTCAAAACCAAATAATTTCTTGTTGATTAAGAAAACACAAAATATTATCTTGTTCACATTTTAGTTCAGATATATAAGGTATAAACTCTGTTTTCATCAGACACATCACTCCACCTGATCTCCTTCCCTGCCTTGTTAACTTAATAGCAGATTTACAAAAAAGAGACAGAATGATAGGGGAACAGATGGGAATCCACGTTCTCCATAAAAGTCTCAACAAGACATACAAAGTCAAAAGCATAAACGTAGGATAAGAATTGTTGTTGATCATTGAGTTTGGATGAAAGGCCGTCCACATTCCAGTGAAGAAAGGAAAATGAGCGTACTTTTTCTTAATCTGTTTTTCATTCACATTTCGTTCAGTTTCGAACACGCTGTCATTCATGCTTTCATTCAAACCTTCATCCAAGCTTTCATGCATCAGTATTCTTCTATTAGTTATCTTTTCCTTACAGTGGCGATGCCTGTCACTTCCATCTACTTCGTCACGGGCGGAATCACAATTCCTTCCATTCCGTGAACAAATAGCACGAGTTTCACAACTGCCTGTCACACATCGACCCCGTCTAAATTCCTCGCTCGGTGAACATGACATACGGTCATGAGCACGTGTCTTCTTGCATTTTGTGTTCATACCCGGTGTCAGGTCAAGATTGACCACCTTTACATTTTCGATCAGGCAAGTTACATTTTCAGTGTTTTGTGATCTTAACCTTGCTGCCAGAGGCCGGCCAACTCCTCATCTGACTTCTTTTAACTGATCATTCTCATCCAGTGCACATTTTTTGCCCTCGATGAGGAGATGATCAAAGATCATGGTGGCTCTTTTATTACTGTCTCTGGCAGCAGCTTTAATGTGGTCCTAGACGCTTTCGGATGTCCCGGACTCTCTGTGTATAGTCTTCACCTATGAATATTGAGGTGTGTTCTTTAACTTCTTTTTGGCTTTTAATATCTCTCCTTTATCTTTGTAGAAAGTGCATCTGCCAATGATAGGTGAGTTAGGTTTGTTACTGAGGGCGATGTAACCTGTCAAATTCAACTGTTTTTGATAGTTCTAATGTATCAGTTAGCATGTCGTGTACAATGTTCTCACATTCTTGTCTGGTTTCTCCTTCTCTTCTAGGCAGCCCATAAAAAATCAAATTATTCCTTTTCGACCGTCCTTCCAGATCACCCACCTTCTCCTCCAAATGCCAAAGTCTGTTTTTCATCGCGCTGTTCTCTGCTTTAAGATTGTCATTTTCTGTACGGAGATCACTGATCGCATCTTTCATATCATTCATGTCCTTTTTAAGTCCGTCAAACTGAGTCCTTGACACCTTTCAAGTCGTCAGACATGCTGTCAAATTTGTGTTTAGGGTCGACAACATTGTCAACATGTCCCTCAGTACGGGGTGGTCAGCCGTAATCTCACCCGCAGTACTTGTAACGTGGTCAGGATCAGAAGCCATAGAACGGTCAGTACTTGCTGGGCGTACATCACCATCCGAGGTCAGGCGGGACTGCTTCGTGGAGCTGCTGGACTTGGGGTCCGGGATTTGACTCTACATCGCCGCATCGAAGTAAGGGGTCGCTGAAGAAGAAGCAGGTGAGGACCAAACCTACCATGACACCGGCGCCACGCGTGTGTACATTTAACACACGGACCGTCATGGCAAGCTTCAACCGGGCTCTCTTTGCCATAAAATTAATAAATACCGGAATAAATCCGCCACATCGAACCCTGAAATCTTGGGGTGTCGATGGCATAATGTCACTGCCACTGATTTTGAGAGTGTTCGCTAATTCGCAGTGGAGTAATCAACGATAAACGTTTATTAAATACGGAGCTCCACAAAACGTGTCTTCCGGTCTTGAATGACGACAGCTCACCCCACGAGAGAGAGAGAGAGAGATTAGAGAGAAGATGCAAAGCATATAAAAAGCATATAAACGTACTCGCGGTTTTATCCTGAATACGTGTGATGTATTCCATAAAGAGTAAAAAACCGTCTTGGGCTGATGTAACCTCAGTAACGGCTATTCTGGTAAACATCGGCCATCATTTGTGACCTATAATGACATACTTACAAATTTTCAGAAAGATCGGCCAAGAACTTTCTGAGATTTTCCATCAAGAAGAAAACCATTATGGGCCGTTAGTAACGGCTATAACGGTAAACTTAAACATCGGGCATCTCTGTGACCCATAATGAACATACCAACAAATTTTCAGAAAGATCGGCCACTTATCTTCTGAGGCATTCCATAAAAAAGAAAAAATCGTTATGGGTCGTTATAGCCGTTAGTAACGGCCATAACGGTAAATTAAACGTCGGGTATGATCCGTGACCCATAATGAACATACCTACAAATTTTCAGAAAGATCGGCCAAGTACTTTCTGAGACATTCCATAAAAAAAAAAAAAACTATTATGGGCCGTTACAGCCGTCAGTAACGGCTACAAAGGTAAACTAAAACGTCAGGCATCATCCGTCGACCATAGTGGACATACCTACAAATTTTCAGAAAGTTCGGCCAAGTACTTTCTGAGATATTCCATAAAGAAGAAAAACTATTATGAGCCGATATGGTCGTTAGTAACGGCTATAACGGTAAACTAAAACATTGGGCATCATCTGTTAGCCATAGTGAACATAACTGCTAATTTTCACAAAGATCGGCCAAGTACTGTTTGAGATATTCCATAAAGAAGAAAAACCGTTACAGGCCGTTACAGCCGTTAGTAACGGCTATAACGTTAAACTAAAACATCAGGCATCATCCGTGACCCATAATGAACGTACCTGCTAATTTTCAGAAAGATCATCCAAGTACTCTCCGAGATATTCCATGAAGAAAAAAAAACGTTACAGGCCGTTACAGCCGTTAGTAACGACTATAACGGGGTAAACTAAACATCGGGCATCATCCGTGACCCATAATTAACGTACCTGCTCATTTTTACAAAGATCGGCCAAGTACTTTTTGAGATATTCCATAAAGAACAAAAACCGTTACAGGCTGTTACAGCCGTTAGTAACGGCTTCAGCGGTAAACTAAAACATCAGACATCATCCGTGGCCCATAATGAACATAACCTACAAATTTTCAGAAAGATCGGCCCAGTAGTTTTGTCTGGAGCGAGTGGAACACATTTTTGACCACGGACACACGGACACACAGACAGCATTTCTTTCGTTCCCATTCTAAAGTATTCCCTGTTCAATAAGAACTGGGAGTACAAAAAAAAAAGGGATAGAGAAGGAAAAGAAATGAAGTTTAATCCGTCTAGTTCCCAGTGAAGCTTGTTTCCGATAAAAATCCGCTTCCTCTTCCATGCAGACACAGACCAATGATGGCTTGAAGGTTTACAGGGCAAAACGGAAATCTTTCCTAATCGGCAGTGGTCGGGTAGCTACGGGTAAGGGAGGATAATCACCTGACGGAAAGAAGCTCATCGTCCATAAGTCAAAAGCTTGCCCCCCTCAGTTGATTATTTCCTCTTGTTTTATTCATTGGGAGTGTTTCCGTCGATAGGTAATCTTCTCTTACCTCAGGCTGCGCTGCTTCAGCCTTTTGTCGAAAGCAAGAAATAAATAAAAGTAGGAAACGGTTATAAATACATAGAATTTATTTTGACAACCAAAGATTCATGCGTTCCAGCAGATCAATGCGCAAAGTTTTAGAAATGAAAAAAGCAACAATGTGGCTTGCAGGTGATAGAGATTCCATGTGTATTTTCATGTCGTTTGAGGCTGGGGTGCAGCTGGGATTCACCGTGTATCCGAAGTTTTGGGGGTAAGCTGCAGTGAAAAGATAATGAATTAGGGAATCAATGCAACACTTTGCATGTAGGAAATCATGAAATAGCCCTCACTCCCTCCACCTACCCTCACCCCCAATCTCGAACGGGGAGATAGATCAGCATACTCCGTGTATAGCACCCTAAGAGCATTGCAATTCATGTTTCCTGACGTCAAAATAGATTTTCACAGCATTTCCAGGATCTTGATAGCATTCCCAGGATCTTGATAGCATTCTCAGGATCTTGATAGCATTTTCAGGATCTTGATAGCATTCCCAGGATCTTCACAGTATTTCCAGGATCTTCATAACATTCTCAGGATCAACATAGCATTCTCAGGATCATCATACCATTTCCAGGATCTTCATAGCATTGCCAGGATCTTCATAGCATTGCCAGGATATTCATAGCATTGCC
>JADBJO010000463.1:545000-550000 GCA_016801955.1 Conus betulinus | reverse complement strand
ATTCTGTTTGATGTATGTCCCCTTATGGGCGACACATTCGGTAGAACGGCGATAACAGAAATTGTAGTAGTAATAATATAATTATCATCATCATCATCAACATCATCATCATCATCATAAACAATGACAGTAACAATAAAGTATTGTCATGAGAAAGAAAAATAACAGATATATAACTATATATACAAATGATGATGATGATGATGATGATGATGATGATGACGATGATTATAACTATAATAAGAATAATGATAATGATAATCAATATTATTATTATAATGAATGAATGAAGTCCTATCATGAGAAAGAGGCATAACAGACATATAACTATACATTAACGGACACAAGTTTCTAACGCAAACCGTTTACCATTGGTAGGCTTAAGATGTGTTATTTTTCCGATAGTTCCACTCAGCTAACAATCCTGAAAGTGTTCTCTGCTGAGCTACAACAAACAACCTTCGACATAATCTAAATAAAGTAGCTGAAAAAGTTGATCCCTTCGAAGGAGTCCGCTCGCTCAAGCTGACTCCGCGACTAAGCAGTCAATTTCTCGTCATTATGGGGGCTAAACTGGCGATGTCCAGCGAGTGTCGGATCAGAACTGGCTCCACTGAACTCCATTATAGTGACTTAGCGGCTGTGCGGATTCTTCTCATATGATCATGTATTGATTGCTCTTAGTGGATTTCTGTCCTGGGTGGCGGCAGGATGTAGCTGTGCAAAGGAGAGCCGGAATAAACCAGCGTGAAAATTGTTTCAGCAAGAGGGCTTGGAAAAAAATAGATGAGACGCAGAACAAAACGCTTTTGATAATGGAATGCTTCAGGCAATCTTTTGAGAGTGTTGAGGTAGTTGGTTATGCTGGTTGCTGACAATGTGTAAATGAAAGACGTTTTCACGCCATTTAAATGGCATATAGAAATCTGCATTGAATCCTGAGTTAAAAGTGATTAGAGCTGAAAGTGCCAATTGCGAGAGGCATCACTGTCTGCACGTGAAAGGTGGATTCACAACTATGTCATATCACTGCATAATGTGCGCCTATGTAGAAGCATACTTTTCGATCTTTGCAAGTTCCCTACCCCACGCCCCACCCCTACCCCTCTTTTTTTTTAAGTCTATTCAAATTTTGATTCTAAGATTTTACGCGCGAATAGGGAAGAGGGTACTTTATGTATTTGCCTACCCATAATTTAACTAAGCAAAACATTCGTCCATTTCAAATGTAATTCAAATTATTTAACTCCTTGATTCTGCCAGCAGTACAGCATGGACTTACATTTGGAGACTTGAACCAAAATCTGCCGTTGATGAGAAAATTCATTTATTTGCTCTCTCCCACCCCACCCCCACCCCCCCTCTCTCTCCTCTCTCTCTCTCTCTCTCTCTGTCTCTCTGTGTGTGTGTGTGTTGTGTGTGTGTGTGTGTGTGTGTGTGTGTGTGTGTGTGTTTCACTAAAAACACCAAGCAATCCTAGAAGAGAGAGAGAGAGACAGAGAGACAGAGAGAGAGAGAGAGAGAGAGAGAGAGAGAGAGAGAGAGAGAGAGAGAGAGAGAGGTTGATTTCGCTTACGATTTAAAAACACCGGTGAAAACTGACACAAATGGAACAGTCTAGACTACGTCGCATAGTTAATCTCAAGTTACTCCAAGCACACGGGAGAAGATCGGAATTCATGGTGATTCTAGTCCAGCAGAGCGGAGAGAGGCGATAGCAAAACTGTGTGAACGAGAGAAGAGAAGCTAGACTAGTCAGGAACAAGCCATGTGCAAGCCAATGTCAGTATATGCAGTGCTTAGCTGGGGATGACAAGGGCTCACTGTGGAATCTCTTGGCGTTCTCCAGCTTGACGGACAGTCGAGTTCGGGTGATACACAGTGCCATTGTCTTGGCCTTTGTCTAGAGCTTTGTCTTCAGCGGAACGTCCAATGACCACACATCTTTTTTTTAATGTGGGTCCTCGATCCTCCCATTTTTTCCTTACAGTTCTCTCTCTCTCTCTCTCTCTCTCTCTCTCTCTCCTCTCTCTCTCTCTCTCTCTCTCTCCTCCTCCCTCTCTCTCTCCTCTCTCTCTCTCTCCCTCTCTCTCGCTCTCATTTGGCGCTTTCATCCTCCTATTTTTTTTTTCCTAATTGTCTTTTTTCTATATCTTCTTTGAATCTCTCTCTCTCTCTCTCCCCTTCTCCTCTCTCTCTCTCTCTCTCTCTCTCTCGCCTCTCTCTCTCTCTCTCTCTCTCTCTCTCTCCTCTCTCTCTCTCTCTCTCTCTCTCTCCTCTCTCTCTCTCTCCTTGGAAAATCTCTGTGTGTGTTCGTTTTCTGACGGACGTTCACTGACTGACTTTAATGCTTAAGCGCTGGATACCAAGACGTCAGGAATTTTGTATGTGCTGATGTGTGGTGATGGTCACGTATCCTGTCTTTTCTGGTTCGCGAAGAGGCATCTCTCGAGTGCGTTCTTCGCAGTCTGGTGGTCGTGTCCGCAGGGACAGATTCTAGCGGGCGCTAGTCTCAGCTCCCGGTACCTATGACGGTTCAGTCTGTCATGTCCAGTGCAAAGCCTCACCAGGATTCTGTGCTTCCGTGGTCATTTGTGTAGGAGTCGTCCCTGGACATCGATGACGTTGTAAACGCCCTGATGATGCTCAACATTTTCGCTGTAGCTGATGTTGTTGAGTTTGTTCTTCTCCAGGTGTCGTCCCTAGACATCGTTGACGCTGTAAGCACCCTGATGATGCTCAGCATATCGCTGTAGTTGATGTTGTTGTTGAGTTCTCTCCAGTCGTCGCTAGACATCGTTAACGTTGTAAGCATCCTGATGATGCTCAGCATATCGCTGTAGTTGATGTGGTTGGGTCGTTCTCCTCCAGCGCCCTACCTCTGCCGAGGGATCAGCAGGCCCATTCCCAGGAACTCAGCAGTGGGCCGGCTTGGGATCCACTGTAGCATCATTCTGCTTCTGGTGGTGCCAGCTTCTTGCAGTCACGGATGGCTGCTCGTTGCTCTGAGAGCTTGCGTATCAATTGTATACCCCTTCATTCGTATAGAAAGGTGGCGTAGGGAAACAAGAGTTCGTGAGTCGCGTCTCACTTGGAGTTGGAGTGTGTGTGTGTGTGTGTGTGTGTGTGTGTGTGTGTGTGTGTGTGTGTGTGGTTGTTGTTGTTGTTGTTGTTGTTGTTTGTTGTTACTTTTTCCACCACACTTGGTGGCCTAACCGATAGTCTTTCGGAGTAGACGATAAACTCAGGTACCCACACACACACACACACACACACACACACACACACACACACACACACACACACACACACACACACACACACACACACACACACACCCTCCCGTGTGCAGCACACACCTATCGCACGTTAAAGAACGCACGGCAGCAGGGTAGCTTTCCCTGGCACAGTTATGAAGGAAAGGTCATTTTGATCTTCTTCTTTTCCTTCTTCTTCCTTTCCGCCTCCTCCTCCTCCTCCTCGTTCTTCTTCTTCTTCTTCTTCTTCTTCTTCTCTTCTTCTTCTTCTTCTTCTTCTTCTCCTTCTTTTTCTTCGTTGTCGTCGTCGTCGTCGTCTCCTTCCTGTCCTCTCCGTCACCTTTCCTCCTCCTTCTTCTCCTCCTGCTTTCTTCCTCCTCCTCCTCCTCCTCCTCCTCCTTCTTCTTTTTCTTTTGATCATTTTTTATTATTATTATTATTATTTGTAACATAATTTATGATTATCATCATCATTACTATTATCATTCTTTCTTCTTTTTTTCTGTTGTCTTCTTCTTCTTCTCCTTCTTTTGAACTTTCCTTCTACCTTTTATTCTTCTTCCTCTTGTCCTTCTTCTTTTCCTTCTTCTTCTTTTCTATTTCTTCTTCTTCTTCTTCTCTTCTTTTCTTCTTCTTCTTCTTTCTTCTCTTCTTCTTCTTCTTCTTCTTCTTCTTCTTCTTCTTCTTCATCTTGTCTTCTTTTTCTTCGTCTTTTTTCTTTCTTTTTCTTTCTTACTTTCTTTCTTGTTCTATTATTCCTTCTTTCTGTCCTTCTTTCCTTCTGTCTGTCTTTTTTTTTTCCTTTCTTTTCCGTCTTCTGTTGTTTCTTTCATAACTGCGTGAAGACTCATTAGACGTCTCACTGACGAACAGTTAACCGGATTCCTCCAGCTGAGCCTGTTTTAACAACAGCGATTAGCTTCTGCAAATGTTTACCCTGTCCGCCGCGCTCTGTTGTCAGGCCATCGCCTTTTTTTCTCAGTCTTCCCCAGAGGATCGTTTTACCGAGGCCATGGGATCTTTTAACGTGGCCATACCTAGGGGGAATTTTCGTTGAAGCGATGTCGGAAGATCTTAATATGATCCGATTTACTGCTTGATTGCCTGGTGCAGTTGTTCGTCGGTGATACGCTCTGATGATCAGCTCAACACCCACTTTAAATACATAATTGGAAGCATAAGCAGACTTTAAAATGATGATATTGGTAGCATCGTACTGTTGTAACACGCTATTCGAGGGAAGAGTCGCCTTAGTTTCGTATTAAAAAAAAAAAAAAAAAAAAGAAAGAAAATTGGCCCGACAGAGACCTAAAAGATTACAGTATAATCCTTAGCACTGCAAACAGAATGAACAAAGTGAAGTATTTTTAGATTGGTCATGTTAAAGAACTGAATGGGATCATTTTGGTTACATCTTTTTACATTAGATATCATTTGATGTCGTTGTTTTTGAATGATGTTATACTGTGCACGCGCGTACGCGCGCGCGCGCGCGCGCGCGCGCGCGTGTGTGTGTGTGTGTGTGTTGTGTGTGTGTGTGTGTGTGTGTGTGTGTGTGGTGTGTGTGTGTGCGTTTTTTATGTGGCATAGGCTTTTTGAGCAAAACGTTCATATTCACTTCCATCTCTCCCTCACTTCCGTTTTCTCTCTCTCTCTCTCTCTCTCTCTCTCTCTCTCTCTCTCTCTCTCTCTCTCTCTCTCTCTCTCCTCTCATTTACCCAACAGTTGGTTATTTCCTTTTTC
>JADBJO010000463.1:505000-525000 GCA_016801955.1 Conus betulinus | reverse complement strand
GTTGATGTTGGGCGTTACCGGGATTCGAACTTGCAACCATTGACAGTGATCTCTGTGCATACCTCTCTCGACCGAAGCTTTGTCAGCCTTCATATTGGCCCTCATGGTCGGCTGTGCTATAATCATCAGCATCAACTGACGTTGAAACCGACTGAAATCTTATCACGTTTCTTTCCTAGCTTTCCGCAGAACCATAAAAGTGATTGCAAGAAGTAAATTGCCTCGCTGGCTGTAGGTTATATTACATTAAAAGACTATCCGTTCTCCTCGTCTTTCATCTACGCATTGCCAGCCTGTTTCTAAATGAATCGATTATGAGATCTGCACGCTGTACTGTAATGCCAGGATTGGCTCTACCGCTTTATTTGTCTGCTGAACTTCGACCTCTTCATGCTCTTTCACATAACAAGGATCTTTCACTAACCTAATCAAAGCTTCTGTAAAAGTGTTTGTCTGCGTGGGTTTCTTCTGTTTCAGTCATTTGTTGTTTGAACAAACGTTTTTTTTTTTATCCAGTTTGTCTCGCTCCGTCAATTTTATGTGTAAATCTAGGCTGATACCCATTCAAAATCCTTCATGGATACCGTCTATTGATTGCGTTGGCATAGTTTGTGATACAATCTGTTCGTGCTGTTTGCTGTTCTGCTGCCACGTCTTGACAGTGTCATGTGATACGCAGCTGTTCTGTCTGTGTGTCGGTCTGTCTGTCTGTCGGTCGGTCGGTCGGTCTGGTCGGTCGGTCTGTCGGTCTGTCTGTCTGGATGTAGGAGAAGTTTGAGTTGTGAGGAGGAAGACTGCTGGTGGTGTGTCAGTGATGGCAGAGAAAGTGGACTAGCGACGTGAAGATTTCCTGTTTCCATTTTCGTCACCCCCTGTTTCTCCACTCTTTCCCTTCCCACCACTCCTCTGTCAGTCTGTCTGTCTTCTGTCGGTCGGTCGGTCGGTCAGTCTCTCTCTCTCTCTCTCTCTCTCTCTCTCTCTCTCTCTCTCTCTCTCTCTCTCTCTCTCTCGCTGGGGCTCACGTGGTTTGACACGTAGCGACAGGGCGCCATTTATTTCAGCTGCGGCAAACAAAATCTGTATTTTTCTGTGACCATGCCAGTTACTGGACTTCCAGCGACTGCGGAGACAGCTGAAAAACGCCCTGCTGCCGTGTCCAGCTGGAAAATTTCAGGTGAAGGCGGCAACACGGTGGTCGTTTTGCGACTGAAGCCAGTCAGGGCAGTGCAACAACAACAATGGGCGGATCCTGTGCTGAACCGTTCGACGCAAGTTTTTCAGTACTCTAGGAAGAAACCCACCAGCCAGGTGCGTCGAGATCAAGAGAGAGCCAAACAACAGAACAGTCGACGTGAACAGGTTGATGCTAGTCTCAGAAACACCAGTAATGAAAAATGAACTGCTTAACATCGAGTCAAACGAACGCAGTGTACAGCAAAGTACACAAGACATTGAAGAAAACATGTCTACCTGCGATGATGATGACATGCCGCATATTCCGGATTCTCATCTGTCTTTGTGTTCCCCATCAGTCGGAGTGTTCCCATCTGCGATTCAGAAATCCAGCAGCCGGACGTCGACATAAGTGTTGCACAATCCATCGACAAAATAGTTGTCGGTTTTGACACTGGAGTAGTAAAGGATTATGTTGCTACTCTGACTGATCGACAAGTGCAGAGACGGTTGCGTGATCCGCATAGAAATAAAGAGTTCCGGAAGGTTTTGTGCTTCATCGAACGGACAATAAGGGTGTGCTGCTGTGTGAATCTGATGATATTGTTTTGGAATATTCCTGCGATCCGCACTTGGAGGACGATTGCTTGTTCTGACTCGTGAAACACGAAGAAAGAAACATGTCATCAGAGGAAGGTGTCAAACTGGCCAGCCTCCGGGTAGGAAGACGCACTCGCTACACAGAACATGCAGAGACCCAAGCACGTGCTTTGCGGCGGCTGCACGCTCTCCATGGATTGATCCGGTTTTACCTGGGGTGACCGTCATCTCCAGAACTGACAATGAATGCATACCAGTGACATTTTCTCGTTCGCGTTTTTTTTGTCATGAAAAGTGAAAGAAAAGACATAGCTGTGGTTTCCATGTCAGTGGAATCGAGTCGCGTTTTGTCATTGTACATCGCACCGATTTGCTAAATGGCTTAACAGCTTATTAGCGTTAAAAGAAAGTCGTTCGTTTCGTTTGTTGTTCGCTCTCTCTCTCTCTCTCTCTCTCTCTCTCCTCTCTCTCTCTCTCTCTCCTCTCTCTCTCTCTCTCTACTGTGCGGTAGGCCTCTGTGTTAGCTGAAATTTGCTGCTTGTGAAAATTTCAATTTGTTTTTTAAAATCTTGGAGTAAGCATGCAAATAACAGCATAGTCTACGATGTAGTAAACAGATCTCGATATATCTGATTCCGTGTTTAAAATAACACACATGGAAATTTCAAAAGTTGCCCAGCAAAACATATGATATGCAATATTATTTGGATGCAAAATGAAAAAGAATCTGGGTTTTGAACCGCGAGAATTCTTCTTCTGCGTCGGGTTTGTTTTTTTTTTGCTTGTTTGTTTGTTTGTTGGTTGGTGGGTGGGTTTTTGTCGTTGTTGTTGTTGTTGTTACGTTGTGTCAAATCGTCAATCATGTTGCCACGATGAAGCCCACAGTCTTCTCGAGGTCTTTGACGGCTGCCCCAAAGCTGCATCTGCAGTTCTGCACCCTCTGGCCAGGTTTGACACAACGCCGTAGAACATCATGGGCTGGACAGTGCTGGAAGATGTGTTCTGGGGTCTGAGATCCAGTGCCGAGTGAACATTCGTCTGTGAGGGCAAATCTTAATTTGGCCGAGGTGTTTCAGCCGTCGGCAATAGCCAGTTCTCAGTCTGAAGAGGATTATTTGTTGGTGTCACAGGAGCTGATAGGTTGGATCAGCACCACTGTCTGCACCCAGCCTTCTCTACCACTGGTTTTGATATTGGTTGTTATGCTGAGATGATAGCTTGGCCTCTTTGTAGGTCATCGTGTGGACGAACTGCTCCATGTCGTTGCATGCCGTGGGCAGAGGGTCAGCCTTCTCGTTCCAATGACCCATCGTGGGATGGAATCTACTGGAGTACAAATATGGATCGTCTTGAAAGATCACGGAAGGCCCTTTTTTTTTGTTGTTGTTGTTGTTTTTTTTGTTTTGTTTTTCAGCTGCTGTTCGCTTCTGTTGCCCTGAAGTCGCTGCAGCAGAGATCTGCAGTCAGTGAAGAAGGCAGTCTTGGGGTGGTGGTTGGTTTTGACTTTGCAGCATGGAGCACAGCTGCTGACTGCCTCTGTGGCTGGGAAAACGAGAGAAATTACATAACGTAGTGTTGGTTACATTTAGCTACAACGAAGTCTTTTCTTTCCGAACATTTCGGACTAGGCTGATGGCATGGACAGGCATGCCATTGACAAGAAAGTGACTGATCTGCTTTGTACAGCATTGCTTTTCAACAGACTAACAATTAAAAAGACGGTCAGTTATAGTATGACAGAGCTCAGTCAGGTATTTCAGATGTTCATGTTCGTTGTTATTGTTATGGAAAACATTATTAACGTGATTTTTATCTGCCCACCAGGTAAAAAAGCGCCGAAGAAATGAAGTTCTCTTTATCCTCTCTGCTGTCTCATTTTGAATGATCTCAGGGTCAGATAATTCGTCAAAAACATTACAGGTATCCATTTTTCATTTCGACTTTCTTTACCTGCGGCATTCATAAACAAATCTACCATAAAACGTTTAGCTTTTTTTTTTTTTCAAAAAAGGCAGTAAGATTTGAAATATAGTTTGCAGTTATGTATTGAATTATCTTATGCTGTTTAATATTCGATTTTCTCGATTATGCGATGTATATTGGTCGGTATTCGTCAGATCAAAATATTTTTGCCTTGTCCGAAAAGATGTGTTCACAAAACTCCCTGAAGGGCGCCGTGACCTGTATAATCTCTCCCTCTCCCTCTCTCTCTCTCTCTCTCTCTCTCTCTCTCTCCTCTCTCTCTCTCTATATATATATATATATATATATATATATATATATAGATAGATAGATAGATAGATAGATAGATAGATAGAGAGAGAGCGAGAGAGAGAGATTGATAGAGAGATAGATATAGATATATGTGTGTGGTGTATCTATCTATCTCTCTCTCTATATATGTGTGTGTGTGTGTGTGTGTGTGTGTGTGTGTGTGTGTGTGTGTGTGTGTGTGTGTGTGTGGAGAGAGAGAGAGAGAGAGAGAGAGAGAGAGAGAGATTGGATGAATGATACTACTAAACAATTTGAACATCTTTTTTTTTCCCACAAGGACGATTTCGCCACAAGGGCTTCTTCAGGAGTAAAGCACTTCATAAAAAGAAAGTCCAATGTTTTTCAAAACACTCCTCAGCAGTTAACAACTCTCTGTTTAAACACATACACTCTCTATTTTAAACACATACATCTCTCTATTTAACACATACACTCTCTATTTAAACACATACCACTCTCTGTTTAAACACATACACTCTCTGTTTAAACACATACACTCTCTATTTAAAACACATACACTCTGTGTTTAAACACATATATGCGCGCGCAGTAGAAGCTGTGAAAAACGAAGAGCATTTATTGGTCAGAGAAACTTTTCTGGCAGGCGAACCTAGGTACTATTTTCCAATGGACTAAGCAACGGCACAGACCTGTGTACGCTACAGGGAAGGGTAAACGGACAAAATATTAATTATAGCAATCCATGAACAGTTTTTAGTGAGAATAGAAGAAAATTGACCGGTTTGTGTGTGTGTGTGTGTGTTGTGTGTGTGTGTGTGTGTGTGTGTGTGTGTGTGTGTGTGTGTGTGTGTGTTGGTGATAATGGATCTGAAAGAACAACTGTATGCATGTTAATGAGGGATATACAAAATGTATACCACATTTTCTTAGTTTTCGGATGTCGTAATGTTATTTGTTTAATTTCAGATTGCCATTTCACGGAGCTTGGCTTAAACAAAGGGGTTTTAAGATATTTAATTGCATTTTACAATGGTGGTATGTGACAGCTTTTGCTTAGTTTTTAGTCAGTGCTCAGTGTGTAAACTCCACCTTTCCTTAATCCCGGGGGGTCTTCTGCCCCCCATCTGTAATATACCCTCCCTAACCTTGTAATGATTTTATTCCTTTTTTCTTTTTCTCCCACACCACCCCCCGCTCTCCCCTCCCCCCTCCCCCCCCCCTCCCTCTCTCTCTCTCTCTGCCTCTCTCTCTCCTCTCTCTCTCCTCACTCCAGTCCATTCACTCCTCTCTCTCTCTCTATTCTCTCTCTCTCCTCCATCCCCCCCTTCCCTCCGTTCCCTCTTTTGTTTCATTCTTTTAAATCTCTCTACCTTACGTTTTCGCCTTCCAAGATAACGCCTTTTCTTTCCATTCAATCCCCCTACGTAACCCACCCCTCATACGCCTCCCCTCCCCCCCACCCGCATTTCCCCCTACATCTCCAGCCATCCTCTCCCTCTCTCCCTATTTTTCGTGTCCCTAGCCCCCTGCCCCTCCAGTCCATACCTAATCTTTTGGTACAGGTGACACGTGCTGGCCATACAATGTATGGTCCCATATATTTTAGTATTAGAGATATCTCAGTTTCCATCTGTTTCACCCAACCCACCCCCTTCTTAACTCTGTACATTCAGAGCCCCCTACACCCACCCCCCTTCCCCCTCCCCGGGTCCTGTGTTAGCTTCTCACCAGACCTATAGAGCCACATCTCGTTCTTTCTGCCTCTCATTCTGTCTATCCCCCTTCTTCTGTTCCTTCCCCCCCCCCTCCCTCTCTCTCTCTCTCTCTCTCTCTCTCTCTCTCTTCTGCTTCTTCTCCTCCTCCTCCTCCTCCTCTTTCTTCTTCTTCTTCTTTTAGAGCCTTCTTCTTCTCTTCTTCTTCTTCTTCTTCTTCGTTCTTCTTCTGCTGCTCCTTCTGCTCCTCCTCCTCCCCCCCCCTCCTCCTCCTCCTCCTCTCCTTCTTTCTTCTCCTTCTTTTCTTCTTCTTCTTCTTCTTCTTCTTCTTCTTCTTCTTCTTCTGTGTGTGTCTGTTGATGAAAAAGGATCTGTACTAAACATATGTATGCTATTATCTAAAAAGGTTTCTGTTGGACATAGGTGTGTTGGATTTTAGCTCATTTACAAAGATTTATACATTTTCTCAGTTTCACAATGTCTTAACGTTATCTGTTTTAATTTCAGATTGTCTGGTTATGGAGCTGGCTTAATCATAGGGGTTTTTGAAATAATTTAATTACATTTTACTTTTGGTGGCGTGTCCATTTACAAAAATTTACACTACATATTCATAGTTTCACTATGTCTTTACGTTATCTATTTGATTTCAGATTGTCATGTTATGGAGCATGCTTAATCACAGGGATTTTAAAACAAGTTATTACATTTTACATACAATGGTGTATGTCATACAATGGCAGTATATCATTTACACATTTATATAACTTTTTCTTATTTTCACTATATCTACAGTAATCTATTTGATTCAGATTACCATGTTTTATGAAGGTTGTTTTAATCATAGGGATTTGAAAATATGTTAATTATATTTTACAATGGTGGTTTGTGACCGTGTTTTAGTTAGTTGTAGTCAGTGCTTAGTTCATGACCCCTCCTCGCTGGATTCCTTTTCTGCCCGCATCTGTGCATACCCTCCCCTGTCTGCTAATGATGTATTCATCACCTTCTTTATTTTCCTCCACCTCTCTCTCTCTCTCTCTCTCCTCTCTCTCTCTCTCTCTCTCTCTCTCTCTCTCTCTCTCTCTCCTCTCTCTCTCTCTCTCTCTTCCTTTCTCTCCCATCCCCACCCAAAGGAAAACACCTTTCCCCCCTTAGTTACATTTCTTTTCAAATTGCACTTCCTCACTTTTCCGTCTAAGATGGAGCCTTATCCTTCATTTCATATCCCCATCTTCATTTAATCCCCATCACGTCACCCCCACCCCGCCGCACGCACGTCCCCTACCACACGCACTTCCATCTACTCCATCTACACCTTTCATCATCATCTCTTCTTTTTTTTCCATTTTCTTGTCCCTGGTCTTTGTCCCTCCATTCCGCCCTCTGTTCATCATTCTCTTTCAGCTGTGGTGGGGCCTTGATATGGGCTGGCCGTGCCATGCAATGTCAGCTGTCATGTGGTAACCTTGATGTGGGGGCTGGCCGTGCCATGCATGTCAGCTGTCATGTGGTACCTTGATGTGGCTGGCCGTGCCATGCTGTCAGCTGTCATGTGGTACCTTGATGTGGGCTGGCCGTGCCATGCATGTCAGCTGTCATGTGGTACCTTGATGTGGGGAGTGGCCGTGCCATGCATGTCAGCTGTCATGTGGTACCAAAAAAGTTGATGTGGGCTGGCCGTGCCATGCATGTCAGCTGTCATGTGGTACCTTGATGTGGGCTGTGCCGTGCCATGCATGTCAGCTGTCAAATGTAGGGGTACCTTGATGTGGGCTGGCCGTGGCCATGCTGTCAATATATGTGTGGGTTTAGACATACCTCGGGTTCCTCTTATCCCCCTTCTACTCTGTTCAGTTTCCCCCCCCCCTCCTCTCCCAATCCCCCCCCCCCCCTCCCCGTGTCATCTTTTTCATCAGATCCACAGTGCTGCATCTTTCCTCTCAGCCTCTCTTTCTATCCATGCCCCTCTCCCCCATTCTTTCTACACATTCCACCATCACCACACTCTCTCTCTCTCTCACGCTCTTCTTTTTCTTCACACTCACTCTTCACACTCTCTTCCCCCTCTCTGTCCCACACACATACACACCTCTGTGTGTGTGTGTGCCCGCCACGCGCGCGCGCGCGCTTGTATGTGTTAAATTAGATAGTTTGTAACTGTTTAGGGAGCAATCATGTTGAAAGCATTGGCATTTTAACTGCAGTGTTTTACTTATTCCTGAATAAGCCCTAGTGGCGAAAGCTTGGATGAATATAAAATTGGTGCGTGTGGGAAAGGATGATGAAAGCTTGGATGAATAAAATGTGCCTGTGGGAAAAGGATGCTGAAGCTTGGATGAAATAAATGGTCCCTGTGGGAAAGGATGATGAAAGCTTGGATGAATAAAATGGTTCCCTTTGGGAAAGGATGATGAAACTTGGATGAATAAAATGGTCCCTGTGGGAAGGGATGGTGCACTTGATTGGGTATTCATCGTATTGAAATCTAAACCCCTCGTAATAATACCTGTTGAAGTTGTTTTGTTGAGCGCACCGAGCAGATTTAGTGAACTTTTCCCGTGAAATTACACAAACACACACTCACACACAACACACACACACCACACATAATTTTATTATATATATATATATATAATATATATATATGTGTGGTGTGGGTGTGTGTGTGTGTGTGTGGTGTGTACAGATGTGTTGTGACGACAATATTTCCTCCAGATAGAACATGTTTTATGTCATCGCGTGGCGTGTGCATGTGATGTGGTGGAGACGAGATATACAGAGATATATTTTTCTGTATACTTTCTCTCGTCAGTCACTCTCTCATGATCCCCCACGAACCTGCGCTCTGTGCATGTGTAATGTGTGTGAGAGATGAGACAGAGAGAGTCTGTACTCCTGTGTGGAGAGACTGTGAGCGAGAGAGAGAGACTGTGTGTGTGAGAGTAGGTGTGTACATCTCTCTCTGTGCGCTCGTGTCTCCTCTCTCTCTCCCTCTCTCTCTCTCGGACCTCTCGCTCTCTCTCGCTTCTCTCTCTCACGTGTCCCCTCCCCATCTCCTCTTCTGTGGTCCTGCCCCCCCCCCCCTCAGCTCTCTCTCCTCTCTCTCTCTCTCCTGTCCTCTCCTCTCCTCCCCCTCTGTGGTTCTCTTCTCTCTCTCCTCTCCTCCCTTTCTCTTCACGCTGTCTCCCTCTCTGCCTCTCTGTCTGTCTGTCTGTCTCTCTCTTTCTCCCCCCCCCCCCCCCCCCCCCCCCCCCTGATCATCAATTTCAGGGGCGGTTCACGGGCACAAATATCCGTTTATAGTGAAGACTCACGACAGAAGCTCGTGCAGGAGAGGAGAAAGCGAAAAACGGCACACACACCCCAACACCGACACCTCCCCAACCCTTCCCCCCCCCCCCCACCCCCCCAGCTCACCCCCCCTCCCCCACCCCACCTCATCCCCGACTCACCTTCCCCCTGTCCCCAACTTCTCCCTCACTTTGACACTTTGATATTTTATTGTCATTACCAAAGAGGTCTTTTGACAAGGGGGAGAGGTAACAGAACAAAAACATTTCCCTCTTCCTTTCCTGCAAACAAATAGTACACTTCATTTCTAGTGTGTATCAAATCCAAAGTTAACAAAAACAAATAAATTCGTAACATTTCGTAATGTCCTCACTCACCTCACGCACAGGAGTAATGCAGTAAGGTTTAAAAAAAAAAAAAAAAAAACAAAAAAAAAAAAAAACTCGACTCGACCATCCACTCAATCAAATGATGACATTGTATTTTACTGATCTCTTCAACATGCGATGAATGATAATATTCATTCAGATATCTCTTATAATGTATTATCTTAAATTTCACTATCCTTCATCTGTCTAATTTTCATGCTTCCGCGATGAATTTCGCAACTGATTTAATTACAAGTTCATCATCTGATGATAACACGCCAGCGACATTTTGTCTTTTCGCTATATCTAACTGGAAAAAATGAACAATTTTGTCCGCACTTCATTATAAGCAGTACAGTGGAACAGAAAGTGTTCTTCGTCATCAATAATATGTCTACATGCAGGACAAGGAGATTCTGTGGATGTTTCACATTCAAACCATCTTTTGTTCGCATTAAAACCTAAAGTTCTCAACCTAAATCTTGCGTAATTTATTCTGTGCCATTTATCTGTTATGACATTGAGAAACTTTTCAGAATGAAACACATTCTTAAATGAGAAAACCAGCGATATTTTTCTTTAGAATGAGACAGAGGGACGAAACAGACAGACTGACAGACAACAGGCAGACAGACTGACAGATAGAGAGACGGACAGACAGACATCTACAGAGAGAGAGGCAGAGAGACAGACAGACAGACAGAATGAGACAGAGAGACGAAACAAAGAGACAGAGAGAGAGGCAGCGAGAGAGAAAGAGAGCGACAGACAGTCAGACCGACAGACAGACACAGACAGGCAGATAGAGAGACAAAGAGACAGACACACAGACAGACAGAGAACAAAGGCAGTGACTCGGCAGTTTTTCCTTGAGGAAGAGGAGGGGAAAGGGCTTTCACCACAGAACCCCAGAACATTTTAGGACATTTTCTTCTGTCCAGTCTGTCCCTCCCTCCATCCTCCTCCTCTAATTCCTTCTCCTCCTCCTCCTCCTCCTCCTCCTCCCCTTCCCCTCCCCCCCCCTCCCCCCCCCCCCCCCCCCCCCCCCCCCCCCCCTCCTCCTTCTCCTCCTCCCTTTTCTTTCTTCTTTCTTCTTCTTTTTTTTCTTCTTCTTCTTTTCTTTCTTCTTCTTCTCTTCTTCTTCTTCTTCTTCTTCCTCCTCCTCCTCCTTCTGCTCCTCCTCCTCCTTCTTCTTCTTTAAAACAAAAACCATTCATGGTATAATCATTATCATTATTGTTCGTAAGGTATGAGTATTGTTCAAGTCAAGTCAAGTCAAGTCAAGTAAACTTTATTATCTCAATTTGAGAAATTAATTTGTGGTCACACACATTCACAGCAAATAAACAATAATTTAGCCACATTACCCATTTTTCTCACATATGACATACATTCATATAGAGGAATTTGGATTTTCAATTAAACATCTTCTCGGTTCAAGAAATCAATGGACAGGGGAATAAAACTTTGTTTAAATCTGACACTTCTGCATTTAACCGATCGATATCTTCGTCCTGACTGAAGAAGGTCATACTGATTTGCAAGGACGTGGGTCTGGTCACACGTAATCTTCTTCGCTTTACAACTAACACGGCACCTATATAGCTCACTCAGACTTTTTTGTCTCTCACCAACGATTTTTTCCTCCCACGTTCCACACACCATTTTCTCAAGCACATTTCTGCTCTTCACAGTCAACCCACCATACCAACACATAAATGAGAAAGTTAGAACAGATTCCAAGAAGCATGAATAAAATGTCCGAAGAATGTCAGTATTCACATGAAATGATCGCAGCTTGCGAAGACAATATAATCTGGTTTGACATTTTTTGTGGACATACTCAACATGGGATTAAAATTCAGCTTATTATCTATAAAAGTTCCTAAATATTTGTATGATTCAACACGTTCTACTTCAGCACCTTTGATAAAAAGTGGTGTTATCTAATGTGTATATATTTGTTCTAATATGCATATCGCACACGTACATGTAATCTGTGATGCATGTCGTATAGTATATCCGTGTGGTTGTAAATGGAGAGAGACAGAGAGAGAGAGAGAGTCGGAAGGATAGATAGATATGCAGGCTGAAAGACAGACAGACAGAGACAGACAGGCAAAAGGATAGATAGACAGGCAGGCAGACAGACAGACAGACAGACAGAAGGATAATTTAAATGGATATGCAGACTGACCGACAGACAGACGGGCAGACAAATAGAGACAGACAGGCAAAAGGATAGTTAGATAGATAGACAGGCAGGCAGACAGATAGACAGATAGAGGATAGTTAAATAGACAGACAGACAGACAGATAGATAGACAGCAGACAAGTATAGAGACAGATAGATAGATTTATAGACAGATGGATAGATCGACAGAAAAGTAGATAGATAGACAGACAGACAGACAGATAGATAGATAGATAGATAGATAGATAGATAGTAGATAGACGGATAGATAGATATGTGTATAGGTCTGTAGGCGCGCGCGCGTGCGTGTGTGTGTGTGTGAAAGACAGACAGACAGACAGGAAAATGCGCATTGTTGTCAAAGGTGCTGCTAGTAATACTCAGCTTCATCGATCGGCCTCTGTAGCTTAGCTGTAGCTTGGCGAACTGACCTCAGCCCTTTATATCTGGATGATCCGCCATTAATTGCAAACTAAACGATGACAGACAGTATCCATGCTGGCCTGTCGGAATCATTGCTAAGTCATCTTTCTCTTCCGTATACACAAACATTAATAACACCTCCGTCTCCTTCTCTTTCCCTTTCCGTTCTCTCTCTCCTCCTCTCTCTCTCCCTCTCTCTCTCCTCTCTCTCTCTCCCCTCCTCCCCTGGCTCGCTCTCCCTCCTCTCTCCGCCTCTCTCTCTCTCCCCTCTCTCTCTCTCATCGCACTCCCCTCCTCTCGGCTTGATTTTACATCCTCTAGATATTATTCTCCTGTCCTCTTCCTCTCTCCCTCCTCCTCTCTTCTCTCTCTCTCTTCTCTCAAATGAAGTACTCTCGCTCCTCCTCCTCTCTCGCCTCTCTCCTCTTTCCAGGTTTCAGCTTGTCTGTAGAATCTTCTCTCCTCCTTCTTTTCTCTCCATCCTTGCTCCTCCTCCTCTCCATGCTTCTCCGCCCCCCCCCCCCTCCCCTTCTCTCCTTCTCTCTCCATCTCTCTCTCCTCTCTCTCTCCCTCTCTCCCCCTCTCTTCCTCTCTCCCCCTCTCCTCCCCTCTCTCTCTCTCCTCTCCTCTCCTCGCGCTCCCCCTTCTCTCTCTCTCCCATCGATCCCTCTCTCTCTCCTCCCCCCCCTCCGTCTCCTCCGTCTCTCTCTCTTCTCCATCCGCTTACTCCTCTCTCCCCTCTCCTCCTCTCTCTTTCGTCTATCTTTTTCTCCTCTCTCCCCGTCCTCCCTTCTCTTCTTCTCTCTCTCTTCTCCTCTCCGTCTCTCTCCCTCTCTCTCTCTCTTTCTCTCTCTCTCTCCTCCGTCTCTCTCTCTTTGTCTTCCAGTCATCCTCTTCCTCTCCCTCTCTCTCTTTCTTCTTTGCTTTTTTCTCTTTTTTTTCTTTTTTGTGTTTTTTGCTTCTCCTTAGCCCGATCGAGTCTTTCAATTATCTCACACTCACCTCCTTTCCTGCCCCCTTTCTCTTCTTCTTCTTCTTCTTCTTCTTGCTTCTGCTCTGCTTTACTGTCTAACTCCGCTGCGTGTCTGCTACTACTACTACTACTGCTGATTTTTTTTTGCTACTTCTCTGTTTTATACTGATATGTGGTCTTGTTTTGGCAGGATCTTTAATTATCTCACTTCCTTCAATTCCTCTGCCGTTACTGTCTAACTGGTATTTTGGTTTGTATATGTGGTCCTGGGCAGGTTTGTTAGCACAGCAAGATAAACGACACTCAGGACAACGAACAGGAACGAGCAATCGCTAATCTTCGTCAAATTCGGCGGAAGATGGGCGTTGAATGAAAACGAGGCCGTTGGGAAGGAAACAATGCGAGTTGAAGAAGCAGTGATGGTAATAAGAATACTGATAGCAATAACAGTAATGATAATGATGATGAAAAGAATATTTAAAAAAAAAACAATGAAGAGAGGAGTACTACCACTTTTGATGATAATATGGTAGTAACTGTTGTGTGGGAGGGGAGGAGAAAGGAGAGGGGTTAGAGGATTGTCAAACAGCATGGTTGTCGTGGCAACAGTCTAAGTGCCATGACAACCATTGCCCAACGAAGGGAACGATCAGACTGCAACACAGGGGCAACGCGTCTCGACCTACTGTCCCTCAGGCATGACAAAAATGTGAAACAGTCAAAGAAAAATATATAATTGAGATATGTGAAAGGTAAGATATGTTACTCTTACTCCCCCCCTCCTCCCCATCCCCCCTCCACTCCCCCTCCCCATCCCCCAACTTCCCACGGTCGCTTACTTTTGAAGTCACACCACTATCACATTCACCCTCCTTCTTGCGTTTGAGATGTCCCGATTCACCCGACCCCGATTCTTCTTCCATTTAAAAAAAAAAAAAAAAAATGGTGATCGGCATCTCCTGGGATTGTCAGCTGTCATCAGAGCCTGATGTAAACAGTGTGTGTCGTGGGACATCCTCAACAGCAACACCATCCTCATTATCACCATTAAACGCCAGTGGTCGCGGCGGCAGCAGCTGCGGCGTCTAGTAGAGTGATTTCCCTTGCCGATCGTTTATCTTCTGAATCATGCATGGGTGCTGTGTCAACAATGTATGGTGGCCGTGCTGACAAAAGAAACCAAAGCCAAAACGGAAGAAAGTGGGGTCGTTTGGTCAAATTCCAGTACATTTCAAAAAATGAAAAAACGGTTAGCATACTCGTCTGCAGGGTCTTCCGTGTCTTCCTCGCGGCGTTGATCCCACGCCACCCATTTCGGTTTCACCTCATCCCAATCCCCCCTCTCCATCCCATTCCTCTTCTCTCCTAGCCCTGCCATCCCTCCCCCCCCCTATATCCTCTCTCCACCTGCCCTGCCCCCTCCCCCTCCTCCCCCCCCCCCCCCCCCCCCCCTCCCCCCCCCCCCCCCCCCCCCCCCCCCCCCCCCCCCCCCCCCCCCCCCTCCCTAGACCCAACACCCATCATTCCAAGTGTCCATGAACAGCCGTCCACGTCCCGCACTCTCTTTCATCCTGTCGCGGTCCAAGCACCTTCGATCCTCAGAGAGTGATCAACATCAGCTTGTCCTAAGGTCTCCCCACCAAGGGACATGCTGCTCTGCCTCTGAATGCCTCTGGTGGAAAACTCTGAGGGACTGCCTGCTCTTTTCAGGATGACTGTCCCATCACTTGTGTGTTAGCTTGTGCCGATCTGCCATAAAACATGAAAAGACCAGAGGTGTTGTGGGTTCTGCTTCAGATTCCCCCTTAGGCAGTCAATTCTCGTTTGTTATATTCTTGCACTGTACTCACAGATATGACCGTTGAAATCAACCGATGTCGCAGCGACAACATCAAAATAATAATGAAACCCCTACAACCAAAGAACTCCAGGCTTTAGACACCAGTGGGATTTGAACTGACGTCATCTGAGACAGCAAAATGAGAGTCTACCACTGGAGCCAACCACCATCATATCCCCCGATCGTTAAGTTGCATTCAGGTTTTAAAGCTGCACATAGTAATGATAACAGTAAGGATGATGATGAAAAAGTGAAGAATAATAAAAGTCACTCTTAGTGACAGTATGAGAACAGTGGTTGTAGTAATGATAGTAGCTGTACTGTCAGAAGGGAGAAAAAGAGACGCAAAACATATCAACCCCGAAATTCCGTTGGATTTAGCGGTGGCTGAAAGAGAAAATCTACAGACAGTTGTCTTCTTCTGCCATAACTCTGAGGGGAGTCTTTGGGGGGACCACACTGAAGAAGAGTTCCCCAGGTGCCTCACGTATTGTTGGCTGGGAGCACAGGCCTGGGTCTCTGCAGACGTTTTCTCTGTCCACTCTGCAATGCTGTCAGTCCGTCGTTTTACCATGTGCTGATTCTTTGGCATCAGAATCAGGCGGAGCCCATCTCTCTCCAGACAGGATTTTCTTGTTGGCTTTACTCTCCCATGTGTAGCAGGTAGCACTACATTTACGTGGCCACCTGTAGCAAAAAAGAACCTCTGATCTGAAAGCAGTTATCTCCATGAAAAACATGTGACAATGGTATATTGTTTCTATATACAAACTAAAACCAACAAAGCAGCACATTGTCGGAAAATATAAGAATGCAGCAGTCAGCGAAAAAAAGAATGATCGCTTTATGCAATTCGCACCCTTACTCCTGCATTGCTACATTTTGCGTGATTATTGCGGCGTTTTTGTACTCCCAGTTCTTATAGAACAGGGAGTACTTGACAATGGGAATGAAGAAATGCTGTCGCTGTGTGTGTGTGTGTCTGTCCGTCCGTGGTCAAAATGTGTTCCAGTCGCACCAGACAAAACTACTGGACCGATCTTTCTGAAAATTTGTAGATATGTTCATCATATGGGTCACGGATGATGCCCGATGATTTATTTTACCGTTGTAGCCGTTACTAACGGCTATAAAGGCCTTTGACGGTTTTTTTCTTCTTTATGGAATATCTCAGAAAGTACTTGGCCGATCTTTTTAAAAGTTTGTAGATATGTTCATTATATATCACGGATGATGCCCGATGTTTTCTTTTACCGTTATAGCCGTTATCTCAGAAAGCACTTGGCCGATCTTTCTGAACATTTGTAGGTATGTTCATTATGGGTCACAGATGATTGCCGATGTTTACCAGAATAGACGTAACTAACGGCTATAACGGCCCAAAACGGTTTTTCCTCTTTATGGAATATCTCACGCGTACTCAAGATAAACTGAGGAGTACGATTGTATGCTTTGCATCTTCTTATATGTTTCGTTGTATTCCAGCATCAGAGCAACAACATATTATGAAGATGGGTAGTAAACTGTAAGCGTTATATCTCAGCCTTCAGAGAGATTCGAACTCACAACACCTGAAACTGCCAACTTAGCATTTTACCATATGAAACAACCAGACATCATCTCTCTTCTCCCCTTTTGGAAAGCCATCCGAAGTTTTAACGGCTGTCTCGTGGGTCTCTCGAGAAGCACGTAAACGAAGAAAGTTGTGGCGGGAGGGGAGGGGAGAGAGGGGAGGCCATGATGAGGGTGTGCCATTGTGGACGTCCTCTGTCGCCCATTGCCAGCCGGAGGTACGTCCTCTGTCGCCCATTGCCAGCCAGAGGTACGTCCTCTGTCGCCCATTGCCAGCCGGAGGTACGTCCTCTCTGTCGCCCCCATTGCCAGCCAGAGGTACGTCATCTGTCGCACATTGCCAGCCGGAGGTACGTCCTCTGTCGCCCATTGCCAGCCGGAGGTACGTCTTCTGTCGCCCATTGCCAGCCAGAGGTACGTCCTCTGTCGCCCATTACCAGCCGGAGGTACGTCCTCTGTCGCCCGTTGCCAGCCGGGGGTACGTCCTCTGTCGCCCATTTTCAGCCGTAGGTACGTCCTCTGTCGCCCATTGCCAGCCGGAGGACGTCCTCTGGTGGATTGCCAGCCCTCCTCCTGGTGGATTGGATCTGGCTTCTGCCTCTG
Organism: Conus betulinus; assembly: GCA_016801955.1. Classification (NCBI taxonomy): domain Eukaryota; kingdom Metazoa; phylum Mollusca; class Gastropoda; order Neogastropoda; family Conidae; genus Conus; species Conus betulinus. The sequence goes on along the minus strand of JADBJO010000463.1, from coordinate 508,013 downwards.
TGTAAGGCCTCCTCCATCATTAGACTGGTGTGTGTGTGTGTGTGTGTGTGTGTGTGTGTGTGTGTGTGTGTGTGTGTGTGTAGTCCTGTGCCTATCACTCTGTGATAGAAGCAGTAGGAATCCTTTCTTGTTGCGTGACATTCTCCCTTTACTGACAAAAAGGGACGGGTGTTTTTTTCACGGGTGTTTTTCACCATAGCAAATTTTTTCTCGTCTTTCTGGTCCACTTTTTCCCTACGATTTTTCAATTCTGTTCCTTTTTCATGGAGTGGGGGAAAGGGGGGTGATTTTTTTTAGTTCTGTTCCTTTTTCATGAGTGGGGAAAGGGGGGTGATTTTTCAATTCTGTTCCTTTTTCATGGAGTGGGGAAAGGGGGGTGATTTTTCAATTCTGTTCCTTTTTCATGGAGGGGGAAAGGGGGGTGATTTTTCAATTCTGTTCCTTTTTCATGGAGTGGGGAAAGGGGGGTGATTTTTCAATTCTGTTCCTTTTTTCATGGAGTGGGGAAAGGGGGGTGATTTTTCAATTCTGTTCCTTTTTCATGGAGTGGGGAAAGTGAGATGGTTTTTTCAATTCTGTTCCTTTTTCATGGAGTGGGGAAAGTGAGATGGTTTTTCAATTCTGTTCCTTTTTCATGGAGTGGGGAAAGGGGGGTGATTTTTTAGTTCTGTTCCTTTTTCATGGAGTGGGGAAAGTGAGATGGGTCCCATAGTTGCTCTGCTCACACAGTTTGTATGCAGTAATTTAATGTGTAGTGTATACACATGTCTCAGATGTTTGTTTGTTTTTTGCTTCTATTGCTCTCTTTGTCTGCCTGCTGTCTGTCTGTCTGTCTCTCTCTCTCTCTCTCTCTCTCTCTCTCTCTCTCTCTCTCTCTCTCTCTCTCTCTCTCTCTCCCCCCCCCCCCCCCCTCCCACCTCCTCCTCCTCTCTTCTTCCTCCTTTTTCTCCTCCTCCACCTCCTCCTTATCCACTTCTACCCCACCCCCCCCCCCCCCTTTTGCTCTCTCATCACATATCTTTTCCATCAGTAATATTGCCTTGTGTGTGTGTGTACCTCCTTCTGAAGGGCTGGGCCATACAGAGTAAAAAAAAAAGTTCTGGACCCTCCCCCCTAAACCGTCCTCTCTGTCTCTGTGTCTCTCTGTGTCTCTCTGTTGCTCTCTCCCTCTCTCGCTCTCTCTCTCTCTCTCTCTCTCTCTCTCTCTCTCTCTCTCTCTCTCTCTCTCTCTCTCTCTCTCTCTCTGATCCCTCAATCTGTTTTATTTTTTGTACCACTGGATTGATAGTTGTTTTACTCCCCAGATACTGCTTCTGCATCTGCCATTACTGTCTAACTGCTATTTCTAATTGCACGTAGGGTCTGCCAGGTGCACTACTCCCACCCCCCCCCCCACCCCCACCCCCCATCCTCCAAAAAAAAATTGTGATAATGATGATGATAATAATAAGGACATAAGAAACAAAGTTCTGAACGGTGATTGTTCAGTTGAGCATCTGCTTCTCTTTATCCATCCAGTGATTTCTTCCTAGGGGTGGCACTCTGTGGGCACAAACTATCACCACACCTACTGAACGGAGGAAACAAAAATACACTAAACACAGAAACAAACGTTTTCGACCCGCTGCTGCCCTTCAGACTTGACAAAGACATCATTCAGGCAAGGGAAAGAATAACACACACAAAAAAAAAACAGAAAAAATAACGGTGGAGACGACGGATTTGTTGCTTCTGTTGCCCCATAGGGACGCTAACTGTTGAAGTTACACCTTTATTACATTCACACTTTCTCCCATTCTGGCCAGCCGGGTGTTTCGATTCACCCAACCCCGATTTTCCGATTTTTTTTTTCATGAAAGTGAAGAAGAAGAAACATTTAGAAAAAAAAAAAAAAAAAAAAAAGGCGGTGACTGTGGTTTCCTGGGACTGCCAACTGCCATCAGAGCCTGCAGTGAACTGTGTGTGTCGTGGGACATCCTCAACAACAACACTATCCACATCATCACCATTAACGCCAGTAGCCACAGCAGCAGCGGCTTCATCCTCCAATAGAGTGATTTCCCTTGCTGATCGTTTACCTTCTCCATTATGCATGGATTATGTGTCAGCAATGTATGATGGCCGTATTGACAGAAATAAGCAAAGCCAAAACGAGAAAAGATCATTTGGTCAAATTCCAGCACATTTGTGAATGTTAGGCCATGGGTTTGCATGCTCTGTTGCATTGTCTTCCGTATCTTCCTTCCGTCATTGCTCCCACGCCGCCCCTTCCGTTCCGCCTCACCCCTACCCCTCCCTCGTCTTTTCCATATCTTTTCTCTCTTTCCCCTACCATTCCCTCAAGCCATCTGTCTCTCCACTCGCCCACCCTCCACCCATCCCACCCACTCCCAAAATACATATCATTCCAAGTTTCCGTAAACAGCCGTCTGCGTTTTGTCTCGTCCAGTCCCTATGGTCCTAGTGCCTACGATCCATAGGGAGTGATCGGCATTAGGTTGTCCTGAGATCACCCACCAGGGGAGACGCTGCACTGCCTGTGATTGCCTCTGGTGGAGAATTTGGGGAGTGCCTGCTGTTTTCAGGATTGCTTTCCTATCACTAGGTGGGTGAGCGTGTGACGATCTGCCATGAAACACGAAAAGGTCGGAGGTGTTGGCGGTTCTGCTTGACGCTGCCCCACGGGGGGGTAAAGTTCCGTTTGTTTTATTCATGAACTCTCACGCAGATATGGCCATTGAAATTAACTGAAGTTCTGGTTGCAACACCATAAATAATGATAATGTAATCCCGACAATAAAGACACCAGCATTTTAGTCGCCAGCGGGATTTGAACTGACAACATCAAAGACTGTGAAATGGGCGTCCTACCCATAGAGCCAGCCACCACCCTGCCCCTCTGACTGGTTAAATGACATTCACGTTTAACGTCTACACGTCACCACCCATCCCAGCTGACTCGATCGACATAACAACCATCCAGGGAGGGAGGGGGTAGGCGCGCTGTCTAACA
>JADBJO010000463.1:457500-497500 GCA_016801955.1 Conus betulinus | reverse complement strand
TCGTCCGCTGAATGCGTTAAAACAGGAGCCCTTGCACAGCTTCAGTACACACGCAAAGTTACGAGCAGAGCTTGTAACTCAGCACTCAACGCACGTGTACTGGTGCATTTACTCTGGCATGAATTTTGACTTTTTTCTGATTTTCTAGTTCGTGCTGAGACACCGTGTAAAGGATCCGAACCTTGCCTTGCTGGAGGTTGGTTGGTTGGTTGGTTTGTTCTGAAATCGTGAGAATGTTTATAGAACAAACCTTCGCCAGACTCACATTTAGACATACTGTCCATCCGACGATTTTCAGTTTCACATGCTGCCTACAGTGCACTAAAGGCCTTTGCTTTTCCTCTCTGTAGATCGCTGAGGACTGCAACTTGCGTCACCTTCATTTTCCTCTCTGTAGATCGCCGAGGACTGCAACTTGCGTCACCTTCATTTGCCCCTCTCTGTAGATCGCTGAGGACTGCAACTTGCGTCACCTTCATTTGCCCCTCTCTGTAGATCGCTGAGGACTGCAACTTACATCACCTTCATTTGCCCCTCTGTAGATCGCTGAAGACTGCAACATACATCCCTTCATTTGCCTCTCTGTAGATCGCTGAGGACTGCAACATACTTCACCTTCATTTGCCCCTCTCTGTAGATCGCTGAGGACTGCAACTTGCGTCACCTTCATTTGCCCCACTCTGTAGATCGCTGAGGACTGACTTGCAACTTGCGTCACCTTCATTTGCCTTGCCATTTAACTGCAGTGGGGGATGTGGGACCAGCAGAAATGTGTGTGTTGCGTGTGTGTGTGCGCGCGCGCGCGCGCGTGTGTGTGTGTGTGTGTGTGTGTCCGTGTGTGTGCGTGTGTGTGTGTGTGTGTGTGTGTGTGTGTGTGTGTGTGTGTGCGTGTGTGTGTGTGTGTGTGTGTGTGTGTGTGTGTGTGTGACGTCATGGTTTTCTATCTCCGTTCCGGATTCCAAACTCAGAAAAGCAAGAGTTTCTTTTTATATTTTATGGTTTATTGTGCAAGGAAATGGATTCAGTATTGCAGTTGGAAATACGCACACCTATTTTCAACAAATTACCGCCGCTTTTTTTCAAGCAGACCTCTGATCTTCAATTGAAGAGCGTAAGTGTTGTCTTCAAGAGAGAAGGAATCAGAAGGAAAATCGATTTCACTCATGTACCGTCTTTTCCCTGGCATAGCATATAAGCTTACAACAAAAGAGAAAGCAGACAACTGGCTTTTACTCCACATATTGATACGTCTGTAGATTTAGTATAAATCATTTAGATCATTTTTTACTTCAAGAATGCTTGCAACCATTGTTTAGTTGGGTTGGTTTGTCTGTGTAGCATGCGCATGATCAGAGAATGGGTGCTGTGATGACAGCAGACAGAGAGAGAGGGATGTTGATCTGTGTGTGTGCTTGTATGTGTGTGGTGTGTGTGCATGTGTGTGCGTGTGTGTAACTGCTGCTCTCTCTCTCTCTCTCTCTCTCTCTCTCTCTCTCTCTCTCTCTCTCTGTCTCTCAAAATACGTTCTGCTGTTACTCCTCTCCACTCTTATCCTTCATTCTCACCCAACACTTTCTTCTGAGGAGGAACAATTCACGCAGCAAACGAAAACAAGATTCAAACTTCAAAAACCTCCATCCCACGTCACACCAACCCCATCGCCCTTTCCCTGGTTCTCAGCAACTTTTCGACTGCTCTTACCTGTACAGAAAAAAAAGAAAAGAAAGAAATCAAGCCTCCCCTAATCTCACCCCTCCTCACCCCCCCCCCCCCCCCCAAGTTACCTTACCTCCCATTTCCCTGCAAAACCCCCCAAGCCCTCCTGGGCAGAGTGACCTTTGGGCGAGTGCAGTGGGTCTTAAGCGTGGATGGAAAGCGAATTAAAGGTTTAGTCTGAAATTTCCTCACTGAAAGAGAGAGGAGCGGGAGGTGAGGGGGGCGGGGGGCGTAATTCTACAGGAAGGGGTTGTAACGGTATTTCAATTGGTGAGGTAGTGGTACATATTGATTTGGAGTCAGCGGAAATTGCCGTCTAGAATGAAAAAAAAAAAAGATGCTCAAGGAAAAAAGCCTTGGTTTTGCTTTGGAATGTATTGCACCACAAGTATGCACATGCACGCACACCCATGAGCGCACGCTCGCGCGCGCACAGACACACACGCGCACGGACGCAAGCAAGCGCGCACGCGCACGCACGCACGCGCATACACACTCACACACACACACACACACACACACACACACACATACACACGTGTGTGGGGGGGGGGGCGCGCACATAAACATATGCGCACACACACACACACACACACACACACACACACACACACACACAGAGAGAGAGAGAGAGAGAGAGAGAGAGAGGAAGCAGAAAGGTGGTCTGACTTTTGTCGCTTTACCAGACATCCACTTGATGGACGGTCCATCCCTGAAAAGGCCTCCCTGGTTGACTGGACTATAAACAGAACCAGTTCAAACTGCTGCATTGCTCTGCACGTGATCCCAGGGACAGAACTTGTCTCTCCACTCCATTGACCTGACTTGCACCTTAGTGCTGTATCATGAAGCAGTGACTGGAAGAAATGAACACCAGCTGCAGAATGTCAATGTCGGAACTTTCCTGGAAGCGTTAGGAAACAAGTTTTCTGGTACGGTTTCAATAAACATGTAAATTCTAACAGCGCTCGTAATTCCACGTTTAATGCAGTAGCTCTGGTACGTTTACTTGGCACGTATTTTGACTTTTTCTGGCTTTTGAGTTTATCTTGAATAAACTGATCTTATTTGTACTGAGGCGTCATATATAAAGAATTCTGCAACTTCGGTTGTTTGGTTTGTTGGTTGGTTGGTTGTTGGCTTCTTCTACAACCCTGAGAATGTTTATGGTACTAGCCAATGCCCAAGGCATATATCAATGTAGTGTATCCGTCCGCCGATTTGCAATTGTCATCGCTATCAGCCCATAAAAAGCCTTTGCTTTTCCTCTCTGCAGATGGCTGGGATTTGCAACTGGTGTGACACTTTAGATTGGCGTTGCCATTTGACAACGCTGGAGGACGAGCCAGCAGAGTGTGTGTGTGTGTGTGTGTGTGGTGTGTGTGTGTGTAAAAAATGACGGTGACGGTTGTCAGACGAATCGATTCAGAAAACAGTCCAATCTTTTTTGTCCGCAAGGCTGGAAGTGAAATCTTTCCCCCCCCCCCCCCCCCCCCCCCCCCCCTCCCTTGCCCCCACCCCCACCCCCCCCCCCCCCTCCCCTCCGCGCACACACCACCGCACCGCTCATTTCTTCCTGTCCGCTCACCTGCAGCTGTTCTCTTCCCTCTTCTATCCCTAAGTTACCATTTGTTGATGGAATGGGAAAGAAAAACAAAGATAGCTAAAAGTCAGCATGCAAATATATTCTGAACAAGTTGAGTAAGACAAGTATGGAAACCTGTCCCATAGATCAGTTTTAGTATGGAATCCTGTCCTATAGATCAGTATGGAAACCTGTCCCTTGATCAGTATGGAAACCTGTCCACAGATCAGTATGGAAACCTGTCCTATAGATCAGTATGGAAACATGTCCCATAAATCAGTATGGAAACCTGTCCATTGATCAGTATGGAAACCTGTCCTATAGATCAGCTTGGAAACCTGTCCCATAAATCAGTATGGAAACCTGTCCCATTGATCAGGATGGAAACCTGTCCTATTGATCAGTATGGAAACCTGTCCCATAAATCAGTATGGAAACCTGTCCCATTGATCAGGATGGAAACCTGTCCCATTGATCAGGATGGAAACCTGTCCCATTGATCAGTATGGAAACCTGTCCCATTGATCAGGATGGAAACCTGTCCCATTGATCAGGATGGAAACCTGTCCCATTGATCAGTATGGAAACCTGTCCCATTGATCAGGATGGAAACCTGTCCCATGATCAGGATTGATCAGGATGAAACCTGTCCCATTGATCAGCAGGGAAACCTGTCCCATTGATCAGCAGGGAAACATGTCCCATTGATCAGCGTGGAAAACCTGTCCATAGATCAGCATGGAAACCTGTCCAGTAGATCAGGATGGAAACCTGTCCCATAGATCAGGATGGAAACCTGTCCCATTGATCAAGATGGAAACCTGTCCCATTGATCAGGATGGAAACCTGTCCCATAAATCAGTATGGAAACCCGTCCCATAGATCAGTATGGAAACCTGTCACATAGATCAGTCAAGAAATGCTGTCACCAAAGTGTGCTCTTCTTCAGTGCTACTTCACAATGAAAATAGATTTTCTGGTAATAAGTCATTTCAAGACGCTCTAAACGCATCAAATCAACATCAAAACGCCGACAGCTCCCAAATCAAACGCCTGTGTCTTACGGTTGTGTCAACGATACACTTTACACCTTTAGTTCACTGAGGAAAAAGCTTTATCCTCCTATAAAAGTCTTCAGACTGGTGGACGGCCAAACTTCCACCGTCAGTGAGAAGTGTGTGATCAGTAGGGACTGAGAGTCCTGCTGATGACATTGTCCCGTAATGTCTGGGTCTGGGGGGCGTTTCCGCAGGAGCGTCAGGAAATGGAATAATGTCGTTTCGTCTCGATCCATTTTGGACCGGGACCTCTCTGCCTCTAAGCAGCAATCGACTTCACGACAGATGAAAAAAGGGAGAGAAAATGGTGTTTTGCTGAGCTTCTTTAGTGTTGTGTCCTAATACTACAGACCCAAACGATTGGCCGCTACATGACTGCTGGAAATCGTTGTATTGTTTCTAACTTGGACGTTTGATCATGCATTGCAGATAAATTAAAAGAAAAAACAGAAAATCAGCGGTACCCACCAGTTAATAAGTACAAAAGCCACCATGAGGTGTAGCAAAAAGTGTCGTTATTGTAGCAAAAAGTCCTGGCCGAGTTTGCGTCACACACGCACGCACACACACGCACGCACACGCACGCGCGCGCGCACACACACACACACACACACACACACACACACACACACACACACACACACACACACACACACACACACACACATATATCAGTAAATTGAGCAGAAAATTCTCCTATCTTCACGGGAGAGAGAGAGAGAGAGAGAGGGCACACACACACACACACACACACACACACACACACACACACACACACACACACAGATACACACACACATACACGCACATACGCACGCACGAGCGCGCGCGCGCACACACACACACACATACACACACACTCACATACACGCACATACGCACGCACGCGCGCGCGCGCGCGCGCGCGCGCACACACACACACACACACACACACACACACACACACACACACACACACACACACAAGTATTTCGCCCCAAAGTTCCACTCCGAGAGGTGCAGCCGCGTCCACTCCTGACTTTAAATTGGTTTTCTGCTATTAGAAACATTTTGACGCTACTTGGATTCCAGTTGACATACTGTCAAGGCTGTCGCCTTTTTAGTCTTAACCAGTAAGTTGTTCATGTCAGACCTGTCAAGTTCACCTTTGTTCCTTCTTTCCAGCTGGAACTCTTTTCAGCTGCCTGTGGTTCTGTTGTCAGCAGAAAAAGAAACCATCTGCTGTTCCATGAGATCATAGACTGCTGGCTTGCAGCCTGACAATCACCTGCTGTTCCGTGAGATCATAGATTGATGGCATGCAGCCTGACAGCCCGGGTGTCCTTGGCATCAAGCTGTTCCATGAGATCATAGACTGATGGCATGCAGCCTGACAGCCTGGGTGTCATCAAGCTCTGCTGACCCTGGTTTCCCGATGTCTTATTTACTGGTGCAGTACGCTGCTGTTTGTTCACCTGAGCCTTCGCAGAGATTTCATTTCTGTCCTGTGAATCTTCATGTTGCTTTCACAGGAGAATTTCTTTCCTCAGGCACACGGCAATTCAACTTGCACATCACTCATGGTCCGCAGTGGGTTTCCAATCGTGACTGAGGTGGAGCTGATAAAATCATCATTCTGTCCCCCTTTCGGCGAATCCTGAAATCATCTGTCTGGTACTGGAAGCAATTTGCAGAAAGGCAAGGTGGGGAGCCAGCCCACAGAGCCCGTATGTCTGGTCTTCCTCGGTGTCATCAGGTCTGTCTGGGACGTCGTCCGGACTGTTCCCAGAAGTCAGCGGTGTAGTCAGAGAGATATGGATGCACCAACACGGTCAGCCGGGGTACACTGATGAGCACCCACCAGGGGACGAGAGTTGACTTTGGACAGGCATGCAAATGACTGAGAAAGTGATACAAATGATTGACGGGTGATTGACAGGTGATACAAATAACAGACAGGTGATACAAATGACTGACAGGTGACACAAATGATTGACAGGTGATACAAATGACTGATAGGTGATACAAATGATTGACAGGTGATACAAATGACTGAAAGGTGATAGATAGGTGATACAAATGATTGACAGGTGAGACAAATGATTGGCAGGCAATACAATTGACAGATGACACAAATGATTGACAGGTGAAACAAATGATTGACAGGTGATATAAATGATTGACAGGTGATACTAATGATTCTCTTTTTCAAAACAGACAATTCATATTCATACTGTAGCGCCTTGTTTCCCTCCCCATTTTATTTCTCTATTCCCCCCTCCCGCCAGCTGACTTTTTTTTTTTTGAATCTGTCTCAAGTGATTGCGTTGATGACAGTCTTGGATGGAGGAATGGCTGCCTTACACTTGATTTCTCCCGCTACCTATATTCTTCAGCGTGTTTATGTTCATGGACAACTAGGTAGCGTGCTTCAGGTAGAGAGGTTCTTTATAGACCCTTTCTTTTTCTTTTCGTTGTTGTTGTTGTTGTTGTTTATGGTAAATCAGGTTTAATAGGTTTAATTGGATTGATTTGCTACGTAGATACACATATACATGCATGCATCCACACATAAATACACAAATACATACATACATACATACATACATACATACATGGACCGGTTGACACGAAGATAATATGCCGTTTCCAAATAGTCAGACAAACAGATAGATAAATAAACTGACAGGTGACATACTCTCCAGTTGAGGCTGCCTCTACAGGTGTCTCCAATCCCATCGCCGTCTTTTTTCTACTCACCCACCCCCACCACCTCCTCCCGCACCTCCTCCCCGAGTCACCCCGCCTCATATTGCCGAAAGAAATGTCTGTGTTCTTTGTGGACCCGCAATGAGAATCGCCGCCTGCCCATGCTCCAGTTGAATAAATGGCTCCACGATTTCACCAACTGTTCTTCTGGGATGGAAAGAAGAAGAGCGGGAGGGGAAGGGAAGAGTGGGGGTGAGGAGAACGGCGGGACACGCTTTCCGTCTGGGTGCTGTCCCCTGGCTCTCATTAAGCGGTGTTGGTAGCTGGGAGTTACCTCGCCTGAGTCATCTGTCTATCACCAAAGAGTTCATTAATTGAATAAGACGGTTCTTCTTCTTCTTCTTCTTCTCTCTCTCTCTCTCTCTCTCTCTCTCTCTCTCTCTCTCTCTCTCTCTCTCTCTCTCTCTCTCTCTCTCTCTCTCTCTTGTCGTGCACTAATTTTCTGCCTTTCAGGACTATTCACTGACTTAGCTTTGTCCTAGAAAATGTGTGTACGTTTATACATGTATATACATATAGATGTGTGTGTGTGTGTGTGTGTGTGTGTGTGTGTGTGTGTGCGTGCGTGCGTGCGTGCGTGTGTGTGTGTGTGTGTGTGTGTGTGTATGTGTGTGTGTGTGTGTGTGTTTTCAAGCTACAAAATGTGTCTTTTTACACTGTAATCCGGCGGTTAGTAATGAGAGTTTCCACCACTGGAACTGATGACAGTCTGTCCAGTCTGCAGTGCCTTTTTGCTGATAATGGCTTTTCCTCTCTACCCCGAAAGTCATGTTTTCGCCCACGTTTGTTTGTGTGTTTGTCCATTAGCAAGATCACGAACACAAAAACTACTCAACTGATTTTAACGAAACAAGATGAGGAAATGGAATGCGGTCCAACAACCACCCGTTACATTTTGAGGGAGATCCGCTGCGCGGAGCCTGGATTCGTTCAGCATGATTATTTCAATGTTTCCACTCAACACGAAGCCTGTGACATCAACGTTTGCAGACTGATAACTGTCGATGGAATGATGTGTTTCAACAGGAGGAGAATTTTTTTTCTTTTATTAAATAGAGGGCATTTTTTTTTTTTTTTTAGTTTTTAGTTTTTCTACGACACAAACGTGCTGGGGAAGTAACTCTTTGTGTTGGAACTGACCAATGTGCTGGGGAAGTAACTCTTTGTGTTGGAACTGACCAATGTGCTGGGGAAGTAACTCTTTGTGTTGGAACTGACCAATGTGCTGGGGAGTAGTAACTCTTTGTGTTGGAACTGACCAATGTGCTGGGGAAGTAACTCTCTGTGTTGGAACTGACCAATGTGCTGGGGAAGTAACTCTCTGTGTTGGAACTGACCAATGTGCTGGGGAAGTAACTCTCTGTGTTGGAACTGACCAATGTGCTGGGGAAGTAACTCTTTGTGTTGGAACTGACCAATGTGCTGGGGAAGTAACTCTTTGTGTTGGAACTGACCAATGCTTCTCTTAGCGGAATTTTTTTGCTTGTTTGTTTTCTTGCTCATGAACTGACGTGCTCACACAGAAACTTAGCATTTGTCCTTTGTGGTATTAGTATGCTTTTATATGTCTGTGATTAAAACAAAGAAAAGCACGTAACACTCGTTAGTTGACTGAAATGTTAACATTTTATTGTTATAAATAGCTGTGGTGGTGGTTGTAATGGCCGTAGTAACATGGTGATGGTAATGACGATGATCACGATGGTTATGATCATATGATGATGATCATGATCATGATGTTTTGTTGTTGTTATGATTGTCTTATGAGTTTTGTAGTCCTTACTTGTAATTTGTGATTTTGTTTTGAAATAAAACATGAATAATTAAAAAAAAGCCGTATCATGTAAGAAAGAAAAAAAAAAAGAAACTTAACATTTTGAAGGGGATCCCATTTGTCATGTCTTATTTTAAGACAAGACGCTACCTGGGCAGTAAGTCATTGCCACGAACTGTTCTACACGCAGAACTTCTTGGAAAACTGGCCATCAGCTCAACGCCCGCTTATCGGTCTCATTCGTTTTCTACAAGGTTACAGGCTTTTACACTCAACGCCCGCTTATCGGTCTCGTTCGTTTCCTACAAGGTTGCAGGCTCTTATACTCAACGCCCGCTTATCGGTCACATTCGTTGTCTACAAGGTTACAGGCTCATACACTCAACGCTCGCTTATCGGTCTCATTCGTTTCCTACAAGGTTACAGGCTCTTACACTCAACGCCCGCTTATCGGTCTCATTCGTTTCCTACAAGGTTGCAGGCTCTTACACTCAACGCCTGCTTATCGGTCTCGTTCGTTTCCTACAAGGTTGCAGGCTCTTACACTCAACGCCCGCTTATCGGTCTCGTTCGTTTCCTACAAGGTTACAGGCTCTTACACTCAACGCCCGCTTATCGGTCTCGTTCGTTGTCTACAAGGTTACAGGCTCTTACACTCAACGCCCGCTTATCGGTCTCGTTCGTTGTCTACAAGGTTACAGGCTCTTACACTCAACGCCCGCTTATCGGTCACATTCGTTGTCTACAAGGTTACAGGCTCTTACACTCAACGCCCGCTTATCGGTCACATTCGTTGTCTACAAGGTTACAGGCTCTTACACTCAACGCCCGCTTATCGGTCACATTCGTTGTCTACAAGGTTGCAGGCTCTTACACTCAACGCCCGCTTATCGGTCTCATTCGTTTTCTACAAGGTTGCAGGCTCTTACACTCAACGCCCGCTTATCGGTCTCATTCGTTTTCTCCAAGTTACAGGCTCTTACACTGGAGGGCCAGGACTGATCAAAGGACAGATCTTGGACCCCCTTGACAATATCGTTTCCACCTTTTCCTTCTTTTGTGTGTGTGTGTGTGTGTGTGTGTGTGTGTGTGTGTGTGTGTGTGTGTGTGTGTGTGTGCGTGCGTGCGTGCGCGCGTGCGTGTGTGTGTGTGTGTGTGTGGGGGGGGGGGGGGGGGGGGGACGCGTGCGCGCGCGCGCGCGCGCGCGAGACTGGCCGTCTCTGGGTTCTGACTCGGTGGCTTTATAATCTGATTCCTAGGTTTATGTCTGTCTATCTGTCTAAAAAATAATATAGAAGATGAATTTCACTTTTTCTTTCAGTGTGTGAGGTGTATAATAAGGTACGGGGAAAATGCGATGTCTTTAAATCAGTCTTAGCAGAAGAATGTGACTTAGTCACCCTGTTACAGAGTGATAGTGAAAAGAACTTAAAGTCTATTGCTAAATTTATCGCAGAAGCAAATATTCTTCGAAAAAAAAAGGAAGCTTTTCAATACTTAAAGTAGAATTAAAGTTCTTTCCTATAAGTCCTATTGTCCTCTCAACTGATTGACTAGGCCTGTTGGTCGCCTGCTATTTATGATGTTTATTCATTTCTATTTGCTTTCTGATTCTTTTTATTTTGATTTCTCTTAATTTTGTTCACGCAGTGTTCCCCATGTCAAATAGCAGGTTTTGCTGATGACATTAACTGTATTCACTCTTCAATGTAATACCCAATTTGTGAAAGACAAGAAAAGAGTAATTCTCAAAGGACGTAGTCATTGCTGACATCTTAAATGGAGTGTCTGGAGAATGGAAACATGGCGTGTCATAGTGTTTCAGCCTTATCTTGAACACGACATTGTTCAGAAACTGTAAGCTTTACGAAAACCACTCAAATAATTAATTTCACCGCAACCACAAATAGCTTTACTTGGACTTTCTGAGAGAACTATGAAGAGAAGTGATGAAGGGATCCATGAGAAAGAGAAACAGAGGGGTCTTGGCAGAACAGGGGAGAGAGAGAGAGAGAGAGGGAGAGAGAGAGAGAGAGAGAGAGAGAGAGGTGGTGACACAGAGACAGAAAGACACAGAATCAGGTAATGAAATATTAACTTGAAAAGGCCGTGACTGATGTCGACACGCACTGACTTATTTTCAGGTAACAGACAGACAGACAGGCAGGCAGGCAGACAGACAGACAGAGACAGAGGTAGAGAGAGACAGACACACTGAACTGAACACTGAACATTTTAAATGACATTAGCTCTGCAGCCTCGATGACGCGGAGGATACAAAGCAAAAAGCAAATAACGTGGATAAGTAAATCCACAACAAACATGAATGAAAACAATGCTGCTATCTCAACATCCCTGGATCATGGATGCACTCGCACACGAAAAGCCATGATAAATGCCAAACTCTGCCATGTACCTGTAACTATATCAAATGTGCATGTTCATCACGAGTTTAGGTTTCTCGTAAAATAGTTTTTCTTCCCAGTTTATCGGGGTTTTTTCACCCCAATTGATTTTCAATTTTATTTCATTCATTCTTGTCTTTTTAGTTAATGTTGGTCCCGATGAGAGTCTTTTGTTCCTTGTGCTGTTTGCTTCTATAATGAAATTTACCAGCCACATTATGAAGGTTATTTGATCTTATGAAGACAGAGAGAGAGAGAGAGAGAGAGACAGACAGACAGACAGACAGACAGACAGACAGACAGAAAGACAGACAGACAGACAGACAGAGAAAGCTAGAGAGACATACTGGGAGAGACTCAGGGAGAAAGAGAACTGAACGAAAGACATTACTGTTGGCCCTATACACCAAATCGGCATCAACCGAAGTCAAAACATAACACATAATGTAAACAGCATACTCAATGCCTATTTGATTCACGTGCAATGAGTACGCACCAACGGAGGCTGAAGAGCAAACAAAGGCGGGGGGATATAAAGTGGGAAGGAAAGGGGCATGTAGATTCCAACAGCAAACAACTCCTGCAGGATGATCAGCATTAACCTGCCGATAGAGTATGTCATATTTCACGGGATGATGCCAAAGTAAGAAAAAAAGAAGGCAATTAAAAAAGTAGCACGTGTCTCACGGGAGCCGGAATAGCTCAGTTGGTAGAGCGCCTGACTCGCAATCTTGGCGATCCTGGGGTTGCGGGTTCGAACCTCTGCCGGGGCGTTTCGGTACAGGGGGATTTTTCCTCGGAGTTAACATTGGTTCTGACTCCATTTCCCATACAGTCCTTGGAATGAGACTATGAGACTATAAACCGAGGTTCCGTGTGTGAACGCACGCATAACATCTTGCACACACGTAAAATCCGATCACCAACATTCGGAAGAGAGGGCCAGTTTGGCCGTTGGTATGGATAACACGTTACACATAGCATGCACCCTGAGTGAGAAATGGAAAGAATGAAGGAAGTAAGGAAAATGAGTGATCGTTATTGAACGATACTGACTGATGACACGGGAAACGACTGAATGAAGCGCCAGCTGGCAGCTCTTCAGTCGGCACTACCCAGGTAGACAGCCCGTTGTGTAAACGAGTGTTGATTGTAAAGCGCTTAGAGCTTGGCGTCTAGCCGAGAATAGGCGCTATATAAGACAAAACACGACGCGTGTCGACCTCTTAGGTCTTCTTCAGGCAAGCCACAAAGTACCAAATTCGTACATTTTCGTTGTTAGTGTCTTGTCTGAAGAAGACCTAAGAGGTCGAAACGCGTCGTGTTTTGTCTTGTGACTCGTTTTTCCACGTTTCTCTTGGCGGTTCGCTAACATTTATTTAAGATTTGTTTAGATTCCCGCCTGCAGTCGTCTCACTTTGCAACTAGATCTAACATGTTCGCACCAGTTAGACTGGTCTCGTAACGGTGCGGTTCTCGATAATACCCCCAATAACAGACACTGAACAGGGTATGTGACGTTTCAGCACTGCAATATAAGAACGGGTGAAACTTCAAGATCTCACCTCATTCTGGTGTCCGTGTAACAGCCATTCTTACCCCCCCCCCCCCCCCCCCTCTGAACTTACCCCGGGGTAAGTCTGGGCTAGCCTGCTTTTACCCCGGGTCATTCCAGGACTAGCTGGAACATGGTCGAAATGTCTGATTTACGTCATAGTGACCAGTGGTCAATGGCACTGAACTGAATACCAGTCGTCTGCATTGTACAAGGTACACAGGTACTCGGGAGACTATAATTAACTGTGAAATAGTTTTTAAAATCTCCGATTTACGTCATAATAACCAGTAGCCAGTGGCACTGACCACAAGTAATCTACATTGTACAAGGTACACAAGCACTTGGGAAACACTAGTTAGCTGTTAAATAGTTAAAATCTCTGATTTACATCATAATTACCAGTGGTCAGTGGCACTGACTACTAGTCATCTGCATTGTGTAAGCTAAGTACACAGATACTCAAGAGACTCTAAACCCCGGGGGGGAGGGGGGGGGGTAAGTTCCAACTAAGGGGGGGGGGGGTAAGTTCTAGCTAGCTAGTCCTAGAATGACCCCCGGGGTAAAAAGCAGGCTAGCCCAGACTTACCCCAGGGTAAGTTCCAGAGGGGGTAGGAACGGGCTGTGTTACACCAGTTATATCTACTGCCCTCCGACTACCTTTGCCGTCCCATTTCTTCCACTCCCCATTCCCCCCCCCCCCCCCCCCCCCCCCCTCCCCCCCACCTCCCTTATCTTCTTAGTCCACTTTTGCACTTGTTTGTCCTTTTTCTGCCCCCCCCCCCCCCCCTCCCCCCCAATCTCGTTCCTTTTTCCCCCCACTCATTGCTAGCGAGGGCAACAGAGTCCGAGTCGTCGTGGCCTTGACTGACTGTGCTCTTTCTGTCTGTGACGTCACGGACACCTGCAGCGGGGATCGATCTTGCCAAGTCTTCATTCCTGCACTCCCCTTCTATGGGGGTGAAGAGGTCATGGCAGTGATCTAGTTCAGTCGGACCACTTTGCTGTCAGAATTCGCCTTTTCGTGGCTGACAGCTCGTCAGTGTTATTTCAATGCGCTCTATCAAAATAACTGTTTCAACATCACGGACATGAAGCTGTTTTGTCTTTGGTGCCATTATTTTCAGGGTTTGCCTGATCAGCGCCTGTGGCCAATGTTTTTGTGAACTGTGCAACATTTGCAGTGTGTATGCCTTTAGTAAAGATCTAGTACTCTTTAAGCCTGGAAAACTTGGTTTTTGTTACTTTATGCAGCTGCATGTGCTTTATTTCACAAACAAATGGGAAGTCATAGAGTGGGTTTTTTTTTTTCTGTATGTTGAAATGTATACCTGTAATTGGCCGTAGTTTTATAGTTAGTAATATATTCATTCATTCCTGCATGTGTGTGTGGTTAAACTCGCATGAAAATGTTTGATAGAGTGTAGCTGAAAATTTCTTTCGATGTTTACAAAAAATGTCTTACAGAGTGTTTTTTTTTTTTATGAATTGTTTTACACAATAATTTTCCGTGATTCCCCTTTTTAAGGACACGTTAGTTTTACAGTGCGGAAAAACATTCATGAAAAGATCAATCTCCAATAGACAGCCATTACTGTTCCATGAATTTTTCATTAAAATGCATCATGCGCGCACACACACACACACACACACACACACACACACACACACACACACACACACACACACACACACATGCACACAGAGGAATGTTGAAGCAATTGGGAGAGTGAACGAGGATGCTAGGAGATGGTGAGAGAAGAGGGGGAAATCAAAGAGAGGAAGGGTGGGGGTGGGTTTTAGGAGGGTGGGTTGTTGGAATGGGGATGCGGGGAATGGGAGCTACGTTGGTATTAAGATGCGATGGGCGTGTGGCGCGAGGAGAGGGGGGGGGGGGGGGATGGGGAAGAGGTGGGCGGGATGAGTGAGAGTATCTGTGACTTGCTTTCACGAGGATTCATTCTAGTCATTAAAAATCCCGTCAGGAAGCCTTTGGGAGGTTGAAATATTGGGATCATGTTATGAGCCTGTTGCTTGTATCTTTGATGTATATGCGTACATCTGTCTATCTATATATCTCAATCTGCGTCTACGCCTATCTGTGTGTGTGTGTGTGTGTGTGTGTGTGTGTGTGTGTGTGTGTGTGTGTGTTGGTCACCCTCTTCGGCTCTGCTCTGTCTTCCTTCAGTTAATTGTCGTCAGGATCAAACTTGACAATCATGCCTTTCGGAGATTCATCTTTCAACATCGTCTTGTGCTTGAAGATAACAAAGGGAGGAAGTTTGTTTGTTTTGTTTTTGTTTTCCACCGACGCTGAAATTTGCCTTTTCGTGACCTTTGGTTCGTATATTCATCAACGGTTCCACTTTTTTCTGCTGACAGTCTGAACCAGCAATGTATCGAAATGGGAGCGGAACTTCATCCATGTTTGTGATTAAGTCGGGGACCAACGTATTTTTGATTACGCACTCGACGACAAAATTCTAGAAACGGACGAAGATTCACTTGCGCGAATGTTATGGGAATTTCCGACATATCGTTGTTGTTGTTGTTGTTGTTGTTGTTGGGTTTTTTTAGTTTGTTTGATTTTTGCTGTTCCTGCTGTTGATGTTGTCGTTGCTATATTATTGTTGTTGGTGTTGTTGTTTGTTGTGCGCATGTATTAATTGCTTTGCCTCATAATTCGCGGGCACAACGACAGATTTCATGAAGAGTTCTCAAAGCCTTAGGCTCCGTCGAACTCCAAAGCTTTCAGTCTAAAATGCGCCCTGGATACTCCCTGTGTGCTCTTTGAAAAGGGACCCCACTCCGATTGCTCTGTCCCCAGTTCCCGCCAAATGGCATTCACCCACCCCCACCCCCCACCCCGCTTCCCAACCACCCTCCCCTCCCTCTCCATCTCCCCTGAAAGCGTTTCTCGTTTTCTAGCAGCCGGGCAGTTGTTTGATCTCCCCATCTTCACAGCCCTGACTCCTTCATTCCAAGTTCAAAGGCCGCTCGTCGATTGCCTTTTGCGTCAGCCAGGGGGACGGCTTTCAGCCTGAAGGTTGAATTGCATTATATTCTGTTGGTCCTTGCTATGGCTTGGCTCTGAACTGTGATCGGAGGTGTGTGGACGGTAATGCTCGGAGTCAAGGTGAAATGGAAAATGTGACCAGTCAAACAAATCACAAGTTGGGTTTGGGTTATTTTTTTTTTTAGCTGAGTTTACCTCATGAATTAATTAAGATCAAGAATGGAGTGATTGTTGATTTCAGTTTCAGCAATACAGAAACCGCAGCGTAGGATTGGCCTCAAAACAAAACCTAAGGAAAAAAAATCGAGGCTCGAAGTTCGTGAATTACGAAGAGAGTTCTCCCCCTGCCTGCTGGAAATTCTTTGCTCGTAATATGCTGCTTCAGGTCACCGACTTTTCTTCGCTCTACTTTTTTTTTTCGTTTGTTTGTTTTTTGTTTGTTTGTTTGTTTTGTATATAGTTTTCCTGTTTTCTTTACTGTTTCAATAAACGTCATTTAAGGAGGTGTTCAGTGAACTGTAGCCCTATTGATGTTTGTCCGACATGAAACTGGTTTGCTGAGTTAAGGAGGGTAACTAGAAATGACGATAGCGGTCTTCGACTCATACCAAAGTCGCAGGCAACACGGGCTTTCTCCTTATGATGTTAGTTCACACTATGATCGTTGACTGTGAGAGGGGTCAGTTGGGAAGAGTTAAGATAAGATAAGATAATGTTGTTTATAGCCCAGCCGACCACAAAGGGCTACATCAGGGCTGTCACCACGTTAAAATCAACTCACAAGTCATTCATTCACACAATTCTTTAAAATACATCGAAAAACCCTTCCGAAAGTTTGTTAAAAATCTTTCCACTGTAAAAATCTCAGATCCGATGAAAAATGTTAATCTCTTTCAAGAACTCAAAGATTGCGTCCGGCGGAACGTCTCTGAACAAGGTTTTCATGGAATCTGCTGTAAAATGTTTGTGTCTCACATCGTGCAAGCCATGGGAAGACATGGATTTTTCAAGTTCACTACTGTTTGATGAATTCTGTTTCTCCCCAGTAGCTGAATGTGTTGAGGGAACTGATCGCGAAAACTGGCTCCATAATTGTCTGCTTACTGTCATCCCTTCACTGGCAGTTCTTTGAGAAGAGTCCACAACCATCCTGGTCTTTGTCAGGCAATTCTAATTATATGAACATATCTTTCCCGACCCAAACTGTAGATCTTTGTCAAGTCGCTACCATGTGAATGTTTATTAGTAGCATGATTATTGTCATCATCATCATTATCATCACCATCGTCGTCGTCGTCGTCGTCATCATCATCATCATCATCATCATCATCATTATCATCGTCGTCTTCGTCATCATCATCATCAATATCATCATCATTATGATCATATTACTGGTAGTAGCAGCAGCAGCAGCAACAGCAGTAGCAGCAGCAGCAGTGGTAGTAGTAGTTGTAGTAGTCACCGTCGTCGTCGTTGTCGTCGTCATCGTAATAGCAGCAGCAGCAGCAACAGCAGCACAGAGTGTGATTTGGGTATATAAAATGTTATTGTGCAACGAGATGATTTTGTCACTATGATAATGTGGGTAGTTTTTCATGCTGCTTAAACCACCTTCAATCATTTTGTAAATCATTTTGTTTCTCAGCTGCTCTCTCTCTCTCTCTCTCTCTCTCTCTCTCTCTCTCTCTCTCTCTCTCTCTGCGTGTAAAACCGTCCTCACAGCAAATTAAACAATCAAAAGTTGTAACATAGGCAAATGAGGGGATGTGTCTCAGTTTCGCTGCTCGTATTTCGAAACTAAAGTAGTATGTAGTCTTAGAGAGCTTGGAGTTTCGTATCTGATCATTATCATATCCATCAGATGATTGTAAAATAAAAACAATGCATAAATTCTGACGAAAGAAAATATTCTGACTTTAGGTTTCAGATAGTGAGAGAAAAAAGGCTCACCATCAAATGTAGACGGGAGTGTAGTGTGGGTGTGTGTGTGTGTGTGTGTGTGGGGGGGGGGGGGGGGCTTTTGTGGTAAAAGTGTTTACATTCTGTTGCAATTCGTCGATGGCGTGGAAGATGAAGACCAGACGGCAGATAAAAAGATAACGGGAGTGTGCGTTGCCGTACAAATGTTACCCTAATTTCCACATAACGATTAGGAGTATCAACACGTGATCCTAAGGATCGCGTTTGCTTTTTCAGACCAATGGCCTAAGCATGTCAGTCTCAAAATGAAAGATCGTAGGCAGCAACATTCATTTCCCAGCACCTGAAACGAAATTCTCCTGTCTGTTTGAATATTATTAGTCGTTTCAGTAACAGTGTGTCATTTCAATTTTACAACATCAGTAGCCACTTCAACATTGCATGCCTGTACAAGAAAAATCTCTCCAATTCCCCAAATTGCCGCAGTGCTTCAGCCAACTTGTTGCTGTTTCTGGTGGAAAAGCCCGTGATGTTGATCAGAATCTGCTGGCATCAGCAGTATCAGAGGCCACATGTTCCCCAGCTCTCGTGAGGAAGTGAGGAGGAGGAGGAGGTGGAGGAAGAGGAAGAGAATGAAGAGGAGGAGGAGGGAGGGAGGGAGGGAGAGAGAGAGAGAGAGAGAGAGAGAGAGAGAGAGAGAGAGAGATTTTTTTTTTTTTTAAATGATAATAATACCATATGACGAGCAGCAAATAGCCTATTCGAAGCGGACATATCTACACCCTTCAGCTTACAGAGGACTTTTGTTCGGGAAAAAAAAAGCAAACACATTTACACACACGGACCTCGGCAAACGGAAGAACAGAAGAACAGTCATGTACATTCTAGAGATCAAATAGTACGAATGTCTATGTGTGACATTTGATTCGCTGATCTTCTTGGCATCTCCCCTCTTCACGTTGTCATCCCTTCATCTCTGAGGGCACTTGCAAAATGGTCAGCCGTCACTCCGCTGTCATGCGCAGACGGGAACACTAACAAGATATTCATGAATATGCAAATGAGAAAAATGAACCAAAGCACCGCACAGACGTAAAATGATACAGTTCGGAAATGTTATGTATATGGCATTGCTTATCATCTTTTCTTCATTAGCCACGTAGAAATCTATATTTGTTCAAAAAACCGATTTGCCTGTCGTTTTCGTTTTGATCTCATATTTGTGAAAGTCAGAGAAACTACGTTGCTGAAAAAATCATTTGTAATTATTTGACTGACTCCAAGGTGTGTGGACTTATGGGAGCATAACTGCCTTTATAACAAATTTTGAAAGGAATTTGAAGTATTTTCCGCCGGGTGACAGGGACAAACAAATCACAAGACAAAACACGGCGCGTTTCGATCTCTTAGGTCTTCTTCAAGCAAGATAAACAACATTCAGGACAATGACAACGAAGAACGAGCAATCACTTACCTCCTCAAATTCGGTGCAAGATGGGCCATTGAGTGAAAACGTGGCCATTAGGAAGGAGACGATACAAGGTAAAATAGTTATGACGATAATGATAATAATGATGATAGCAATAACAATGATAATAATGACGATGAAAATATTGAAGAAATCATAAAGTGATTGCTTGTTCTTCGTTTTCTTTTGTCCCGGATGTTGTTTATCTCGCCTGCAAAAGACCGAAAGTTCGAAACGCGACGTGTTTTGTCCTGTAATTCGTTTGTCCCTGCTATCAGGCGGCTGTCATTTCAATTCCTCTTTAAATGTGTTCCGATTTCCGCCTGCAGTCACCTCACTTTGAAACTAACTGCCTTCCAAAAGTTCACTATCTTGCCTCTGTGCCTAGACGAAAGTCAGGAGGTAGAGCTCAACTCAGTAAAATAAATGTGCTTTTCTTCAACAGTATGTTATTGCACGTCTGTTCATGATAGCGGGTTTTTAGAGGAAACAATATTAAACATCACCAAAACCAAATGCATAAACTTCTGTTTTAAGCTTGAGGAAAATTTGGTTTTTTGTTTGTTTGCTTGTTTGTTTGGGTTTGTTTGCTTGTTTGTTTTTGAGGTGAATGCGTCAACAGTAGCAGTAGTTTTGCTGTACACATTTTCTATAAAATTCTTTTAGTAACCTGTCAGAATTCTTAATTTTTCATCTGAATTATTGTCCACTAAGAAGATATCTAGTACGTATGTATATTGTTTACAGGGTCAGGGTTTAAAAGTATGTTATTTTCGTTCAGAATTTTTCATATCCAATAACGAAAAAATCAAAAACAAACGAACATTTTTTCGCTATCAAATTGTTTCACGTCCACAATTTGTAGGGGTGGGAACTCTTTATCCCTCGAAACCCCCTCTTATCTCCCCGATGACGGCTCCTCATCATTGCTGCGACTTCATCAGGATCAGCCGTCTATCTGTCATCTTCAGCGCCAGCTCACTTTCCTCTGGGGATATTTGGCGGGAAAATGTTGCTAAGGGAGAGGACTCGCCGGTCTTTACTGTGGTGACGTCCCCTGTACATTTCTGAGCGGGGCTGTGTGACTTGCGCGGTCCCTGTGGATTCTCTGACTTCTGCCCGTCTCTCTGCCTGACTCTGTCTGTCTGTCTGTCTGTCTGTCTGTCTGTCTCTCTCTCTCTCTCTCTCTCTCTCTCTCTCTCTCTCTCTCTCTCTCTCTCTCTCTCTCTCTCTCTCTCTCTCTCTCTCTCTCTCTCTCACCACACGCACACACCACACGCGCACACTCGCACACGCACGCTCGCCCACACGCACGCAACTATGAACGCACACACACACACACACACCACACACACACACACACACACACACACACACACACACACACACACACACACACACACACACACACACACACACACACACACACACACACACACACACACATACGCACGCGCGCGCGCCGCGCACGTGTCCCTACGAATCTGCATCAGTTTTTCTTTTTTACTTGGACTGTTATCAGTCTTGATGTCTTTAATGCGTCCATAAGAGTTGACAAGAAACAGCCCATTTGAATTATTCTTTTTTTTTTTTCTTTTACTCTTTTCTTCTTTCTTCTTCTTTTTCTTCTTCTCTTCTTCTTTTTCAATATTTGCTTCTTCATGTTCATCTTCTCTAATAGAACAGAAAGAAGGTATTTCTCCGAGACCACGATTCGACTGAGAGAGAGTCAAAACCCCATCAAAGCTCGTGCACACACACACACACACATTCACACTCTAGAAACTCTCATTTTAAACTCTGTCTCTCTCTTCTCTCTCTCTGTCTCTCTCTCTCTCTCTCTCTCACACACACACATTCTCACTCTCTCTCTCTCTCTCTCTCTCTCTCTCTCTCTCTCTCTCTCTCTCTCTCTCTCTCTCTCTCTCTCTCTCACACACACACACACACACTCTCTCACACACACACACACACACACACACACACACACACACACACACACACACACACACACACACACACACACACACACACACACACACACACACACACACACACACAACGCACACGCCCACATGCACGCACTCACACACGCACGCACGCACACACACAACGCGCGCGCACGCACACACGCACACACACACACACACACACACACACACACACACACACACACACACACACACACACACACACACACACACACACACACACAACTGAAGAGAAACACTCGCAGAGTTCAGAGAGTATTGATTTTTTTCTTTTTGTCGTTCTGTGTTTATTTACTCAGCCCTCTCAGTCACCCCACTCATCCACCCCTGCCCCCATTCCCATGCCCTTTCATATCCCCCCTCCTCCCCCTCCATAATACCCCCTTCACCCACCTCTTCACCTCACGTTACACCACGAGCACCTGGGACCGTGTGTTGGCAGACACAGGCAGACCCTAAGTCCAGCAGAGAGGGCGCTGAGGAAGGGTGGCTTGATGGAAGAGTTGTCCGGGGAGGAGGTGGGGGGGGGGGGGGGGGGAAATGCGGGTGAGGATCACTCACCTTGGACAGCTGATCTGTTTGGAGTAGACATGAGGGATGCCAACGGCCGCTGGACGCCGCAGCTGCAGACGGTAAGCCCAGGCCTCAGAATTTCCCCATGAGAGTGCTCTCCCGTGCTTGTGTGAAAGAGAGCCTCAGGAGAGAGAGAGAGAGGGGGGGGGGGAGTGAAAGAGAGAGAGAGAGAGAGAGAGAGAGAGAGAGAGAGAGTGTGTGTGTGTGTGTGTGTGTGTGTGTGTGTGTGTGTTGAGATGAGGTAAGGCGGGAGGAAGATGTCACGTGTGTTTGGAGAGACAAGACCAGACAAAATTCGTTGTTTACGAGGACAATAGATAAACGCTGACGCGCTTTTTTACATCCAGTCCTCGCCCTGAGTAAGGACTACAACATGCAGTGAAATGAAATAATGTAAGAAAACAACTAATGACAGAGACAGAAACACAGGTAGATAGATAGATAGATAGATAGATAGATAGATAGATAGATAGATAGATAGATAGATAGATGGATGGATGGACGGACAGAGATAGATAGATACATGGATAGAGAGAGACAGACAGAGAGAGAGAGAGCAAAGACAGAGAGACAAGCGGATTGTCAAACAGCCAGCCAGACAGATGGATGAGTGGAAGTGTACGTGGGTAGGTTTGTGTGCTTCTTAGTAGTGTGCGAGTTGGTTTCCTGTCTTCGTCATCAATTTTTTTTCAGGTCAGCCTCTTGTTGTGTTTCTTCTTCTTTTTTTTTTTTTTTTTTTTTTTTTTTTTTTTTTTTTTTTTTTTTTTTTTTTTTTTTTTTTTTTTTTTTTTTTTTTTTTTTGCTCATTTTGTCTGTTAGAGTGCTTACTGCTGCGTCATTCTGACATCTTGACAATGGTCCGGGGTATATAGAAACACACACACACACACACACACACACACACACACACACACACACACACACCACACTCACTCTAACTGCACATTTGTTCCCGAATTCAAAAAGAAAGAAAGAAAGAAGAGAAAAAAGCGTGCAAACGAATACACATGCGAAATCTTATATTGATATCAAACTGTACCACGAATGCAAAAGATATGGAAGTAAGAGAGAGAGAGAGAGAGAGAGAGAGAGAGAGAGAGAGAGAGACACACACACACACACACACACACACACACACACACACACACACACACACACACACACACACACACAGAACACAAAAGATGATGTGGAAATAAGAGACAGACAGAGAGAAGAGGGAGAAGTAAGAGACTGACAGACAGACAGCTGTGTGTATGTTGGGGGAGGGGGGGGGGGGGGGGGATTGCGTGCGTGCGTGCGTGCGTGCGTGCGTGTGTGTGTGTGTGAGTGTGTGTGTGTGTGTGTGTGTGTGTGTGTGTGTGTGTGTGTGTGTGTGTGTGTGTGTGTGTGTGTTGTGTTGATACATTGTTATCCACGTACACAGATGCGTGTTTATCCACGTACACAAATGCGTGTTTATCCATGTACACACATATGCATATCTATCCCACTTACACAGATGCATGTTTATCTACGTACGCAGATGCGTGTTTTATCCACATACGCAGATGCGTGTTTATCCACGTACACACATGCGTATTTATCCACGTACGCAGATTCCTGTTTATCCACGTACACAGATGCGTGTTTATCCACGTACGCAGATGCGTGTTTA
Source organism: Conus betulinus (assembly GCA_016801955.1). Taxonomy (NCBI): domain Eukaryota; kingdom Metazoa; phylum Mollusca; class Gastropoda; order Neogastropoda; family Conidae; genus Conus; species Conus betulinus. The sequence goes on along the minus strand of JADBJO010000463.1, from coordinate 474,034 downwards.
TCCATGTACGTAGATGTGTGTTTATCCACGTACTGTTTATCCTGTTTGTCGACATACACAGATGCTTCTTTATCCGCGTGCACAGATGCGTGTTTATTCACGTACACAGGTGCCTTTATCAATGTAAACAGATGTGTATTTGTCCACGTGCACTGATGCTTCTTTATCACAGATGCCTGTTTCTCCACGTACACAGATGCCTGTTTCTCCACGTACACAGATGCCTGTTTATCCACGTACACAGATGCCTGTTTCTCCACCACGTACACAGATGCCTGTTTCTCCACGTACACAGATGCCTGTTTCTCCACGTACACAGATGCCTGTTTCTCCACGTACACAGATGCCTGTTGTTTTACCACGGACACAGATGCCTGTTTATCCACGTACACAGATGCCTGTTTATCCACGGACACAGATGCATGTTTATTCACACGAACGCAGGTACATGATTATCCACATACACATATGCCTGTTTATCAATATACACATATGCCTGTTCATCTACGAACACAGATGCGGGCGATCTACGTACACGGATGCGTCTTTATCCACGTACACAGATGCATGCTTATCCACGTGCGCAGATGCGTGTTTAAATACGTACACAGATTGCTGTTTATCCACATAAACAGATGCATGTTTATGCACGCACATACATCCATTTCTATCCGCGTACATAGATGCATGTCCATCCACGTGCACTGATGCATGATTTTCCACGTGCACTGATGCACATTTATTCACGTACACAGATTCATGTTTATCCATGTGCGCAGATGCACGTTTATTCACGTACACAAGATGTATGTGTTGTACGTCTGTGTATGTTCCAGTACTACCCCCCAGAGACTCTCCCCAAAGACCATGCTGCAGTGCTGGTGTGCTGCGGCCCGGGCAACAACGGCGGCGACGGACTGGTGTGCGCCCGACATCTCAAGCTGTTCGTGAGTACAAGCCTTTAGTTCTCCCAGTCTGTGTATACAGACCTTTAGTCCCTTGTTTGTGAGTACAGACCTTTAGTTCCCTGTTTGTGAGTACAGACCTCTAGTTCCCTGTTTGTATGTACAGACCTTTAGTTCCCTGTTTGTGAGGACAGGCCTTTAGTCCCTTGTTTGTATGTACAGACCTTTAACTTTCAAGAGGTCGAAATGCATTGTGTTTTGTCCTGCATTTTGTTTGTCTATGTCCTTGGCGGTAACCCCCTCTCTTTCTAAATTTTACAGACCTTTAGTCCCATCTTTGCTTAGTACAGCCCTTTAATTCGCTGTTTGTATGCACAGGCCTTTAGTTCCCTGTTTGTGAGTACAGGCCTTTAGTCTGCTGCTTGTAAGTGCAGATCTTTGGTCATCTATTTGTTGAGTACAGACATTTAGTCCCATTGTGAGTACAGACTGTTAGTCCCCTGTTTGTTATATACAAACATTTAGTCTCCTGTTAGTGAGTACAGACCTTTAGTAACCTGTTTGTTAAGTACAGACCTTTACTAACCTGTTTGTTAAGTACAGACCTTTAGTAACCTGTTTGTTAAGTACAGACCTTTAGTAACCTGTTTGTTAAGTACAGACCTTTAGTAACCTGTTTGTTAAGTACAGACCTTTAGTAACCTGTTTGTTAGTACAGGCTTTCAGTCCCATGTTTGTAATACAAGCATTCCCTGTTTGTACGTTCAAACATTTGTTCCCTGTTTGTAAGTACAAACATTTTGTTCCCTATTTGTAAGTACAAACATTTAGTCCCCTGTTAGTAAGTACAAACATTTAGTTCCCCGTTTGTAAGTACAAACATATAGTTCCCTATTTGTAAGTACAAACATTTAGTCCTCTGTTTGTAAGTACAAACATTTAATTCAATGTTTGTAATACAAACAGTAAGTTCCCTATTTGTAAGTACAAACATTTAGTCCCCTGCTTATACCACAAACATTTAGTCCCCTGTTTGTAAGTACAAATATTTAGTTCCCTGTTGCAAGTACAAACATTTAGTCCCCTGTTTTGCAAGTACAAATATTTAGTCCCCTGTTTGTAAGTACAAACAGTTAGTCCCTTGTTTGTAAGTACAAACAATTAGTTCCCTATTTGTAAGTACAAACATTTATTTCCCTATTTCTAAGTACAAACATTTAGTTCCCTGTTTGTAAGTACAAACATTTAGTCCCCTGTTTGTAAGTACAAACATTTAGTTCCCTGTTTGTAAGTACAAACATTTAGTTCCCTGTTTGTAAGTACAAACATTTAGTTCTCTGTTTGTAAGTATAAATATTTAGTCCCCTGCTTGTAAAGTACAAACATTTAGTTCTCTGTTTTTAAGTACAAACATTTCGTTCCCTATTTGTAAGTAGTACAAACCTTTAGTTCCCTGTTTGTAAGTACAAACATTTAGTGCCCTGTATGCAAGTAAAAACATTTTGTCCACTGTTTGTAATTACAAACATTTAGTCCCCTGTTTGTAAGTACAAACATTTAGTTCCCTATTTGTAAATAAAAACATTTAGTTCCCTATTTGTAAGTACAAACATTTAGTCCCCTGTGTGTAAGTACAAACATTTAGTCCCCTGTTTCTAAGTATAAGCATTTAGTTCCCATTTGTAAGAACAAACATTTAGTTCCCTGCTTGTAAGTACAAACATTTAGTTCTCTGTAAGTATAAACATTTAGTCTCCTGTTTGTAAGTACAAACATTTAGTTCCCTGTTTGTAAGTACAAACATTTAGTCCCCTGTTTGTAAGTACAAAAAATTTAGTTCCCTGTTTTAAGTAAGAACAAACATTTAGTTCCCTGTTTGTAAGTAAGCACAAACATTCAGTTCCCTATTTGTAAGTACAAACATTTAGTTCCTGTTTGTAAGTACAAACATTTAGTTCCTTGTTTGTAAGAACAAACATTTAGTTCCCTGTTTGTAAGTATAAACATTTAGTTCCCTATTTGTAAGTACAAACATTTAGTCTCCTCTTCGTAAGTACAAACATTTAGTTGCCTATTTGTAAGTACAAACATTTAGTACCCTGTTTATAAGTACAAAAACATTTAGTCCCCTGTTTGTAAGAACAAACATTTAGTTCCCTGTTTGTAATACAAACATTTAGTTCCCTATTTGTAAGTACAAACATTTAGTTCCCTGTTTGTAAGTACAAACATGTAGTTCCCTGTTTGAAAGTACAAACATTTAGTTCTCTATTTGTAAGAACAAAAATTTAGTTCCCTGTTTGTAAAGTATAGACATTTAGTTCCCTATTTGTAAGTACAAATATTTAGTTCTCTGTTTGTAAGTACAAACATTTAGTTCCCTGTTTGTAAGTACAAACATTTTGTTCCCTGTTTGTAAGTACAAACATTTAGTCTCTGTTTGTAAGTATAAATATTTAGTTCCCTGTTTGTAAGTACAAACATTTTGTTCCCTGTTTGTAAGTACAAACATTTAGTTCCCTGTTTGTAAGTACAAACATTTTGTTCCCTGTTTGTAATGCAAACAGTTAGTCCCCTGCTTGTAAGTACAAACCATTGGTTCCATGTATAAATATTTAGTTGCCTGTTTGTAAGTACAAACATTTAGTTTTCTGTTTGTAATACAAGCATTAGTTCCCTGTTTGTAATACAAACATTTAGTTCCCTGTTTGTAATACAAACATTTATTTCCCAGGTTTTTAAGTACAAACATTTGTTTCCATGTACAAACATTTAGTTCCCTGTTTGTAAGTACAAACATTTAGTTCCCTGTTTGTAAGTACAAACATTTAGTTCCCTCTTTGTAAGTGCAAACTTTTAGTTCCCTCTTTGTAAATACAAACATTTAGTTCCCTTTTTGTAATACAAACATTTAGTTTCCAGGTTTGTAAGTACAAACATTTAGTTTCCAGGTTTGAAAGAACAAACATTTAGTCCCCTGTTTGTAAGTAGAAACATTAGTTCCATGTACGTAAGTACAAACATTTCGTTCCTTGTTTTTAAGTACAAACATTTAGTCCCTCTGTTGGTAAGTACAAACGTTTAGTTCCCTGTTTATAAGTACAAACATTTAGTTCACTGTTTGCATTACAAACATTTAGTTCCCCGTTCGTAAGACATTTAGTCCCCTGTTTGTAAGTACAAACATTTAGTTCCCCGTTTGTAATACAAACATTTAGTTCCCTGTTTGTAAGTACAAACATTTAGTTCCCTCTTTGTAATACAAACATTTAGTTCCCTGGTTGTAATATAAACATTTAGTCCTCTGTATGTAAGTAAAAAAAACATTTCGTTCCCCATTTGTAAGTACAACATTTCGTTCCCTTTTTGTAAATACAAACATTTAGTTCCCTGTTAGTAAGTACAAACATTTATTTGTAAGTACAAACATTTAGTTCCCTGTTTGTAAGTACTAACATTTAGTTCCCTGTTTGTAAGTACAAACATTTAGTTCCCTGTTTGTAGTTCCCTGTTTGTAAGTACAAACATTTAGTTCCCTGTTTGTAAGTACTACATTTAGTTCCCTGTTTGTAAGTACAAACATTTAGGTCCCTGTTTGTAAGTACGGACCTTTTAGTCCCCTGTTTGTGAGAAATAGACCTTTAGTGACCCCTTTTTCGTTCACAGTTCTTAATGTCGTCACAGAGGGGTGCCTTTGTGGTGTGTTGCCTTGTAACACTGGCCAAGCTGTGAAGGCGGAGCAGGTCCGGTTCAACTCCACTCTCAGTTTGGGCCTACTATTCAGTGATTTCTCGATCAGCCGCCACTCTCATTTGGCGCCTATTTCATCATATCTCTCTTTGATCTCTCGATCAGTCTTTATATAAACACAGGCCAAAATCTCTCTCTCTTTCTCTCTCTCTCTCTCTCTCTCTCTCTCTCTCTCTCTCTCTCTCTCTCTCTCTCTCTCTCTCTCTCTCTCTCTCTCTCTCTCTCTCTCTCTGTGCACGCGCATCGGTTTCCTTGAACACTGATTCAACCTGTCAGAGAACATATCATTCTCTCTCTCTCTCTCTCTCTCTCTCTCTCTATCTCTCTATATATATATATATCTCCTCACCCTCATAGCTATATATATATATATATATATATATATATATATATATATATATATATATATATATATATATATATATATAGCTAGTGAAGGGTTTTCATAGTTATGATATACATTTTCTCATTTACTTCATCTTCAATTTTTTTTCCTCTCAATTTCAAATCTTTGCCAAGTCATTACTATAATGTTGGAAGAATTGTTAACCTGCACTTGTTTTCCCCCACTACTTATTGTTCAGCATTATATTGTTTGTCAATCTGTGGGTGATTGCATCTCTTCGGAGATCCAAGGAAAGGTTCTGCACAATTCTTAGCCGCTGACAATGCTTGGGTTAGTGAACAGCAGAGCTGACCACTCAGACTGTTCCATTTCTTTTGATCTCCCTTGCATCCTTAAATGGATCCTCAAGCATAGGCTCAAAGATTGTCCCTTACATTTTATACTATTTGCGTAATGTTTTTAGTTGTCTCTTTGATGAGTCTGATCCAACAGACGAAAGGCCTCGGAGCAGGCGATACATACAGATCTGCCTTCGAGAGGGATTGCGATAGTTTCCTCATGCAGCTAGTGAAGGGTTTTCATATTTATGATATACATTTTCCCATTTACTTCATCTTCATTTTTTTTTACCTCTCAATTTCAAATCTTTGCCAAGTCATTACTATAATGATGGAAGAATTGTTAACCTGCACTTGTTTTCCCCCCACTTAATTGTTCAGCTTAATTATTCAGCTATATATATATATATATATATATATATATATATATATATATATATATATATATACACACATACACACACACATATGTAGTTTTTTGATTGGTTCACATTTCCATAATCAGGCACCGCTCCACCAAAGAATCTGTTTAAGTAGACAATGCTCACAAAAGTCAATATACACTCAAAGGAAATCATAACACTTGAACTGGGCTGCACTCCAACACTTTATTTCTCATAAATTTGTGGTAGCAGCTGTCTGAAGAAGCTCCAAAACAGGGCGAAAATTTATGAGAAAGAAAGCGTTGGAGTGCAGCCCGGTTCAAGTGTTATGATTTCCTTTGAGTATATATATTATATACATACACATACTGTCAGTTAGGCAGAATCATCTACCACTGCAGATATGAAGGCTTATCACCCCTCTATTTCTACAATCTAAGACATACGAGCAAGTTTTGTTTATAATTCAATATTTCTTGCAGTCATTGCAACACCAAGCTGCTCTGTAAGTTGCTGGAATGGTGCTCGGTACTTATCCTTGGAATTTATATATATATATATATATATATATATATATAAAAACAAACAAACATCCAAAGGACTAAAACAACAAACACGTTGAATTTTTCGCAATATTTCGACCTCTTTGGTCTTCCTCAAGGGACTTTGCTATATATGTAGAGAGAGAGAGAGAATATATATATATATATATATATATATATATATATATATATATATATATATATATATATATATATATATATATATATATATACACGTGTGTGTGTGTAATTTAGTAATCGGGGAAAACAAGTACAAGCTAACAATTCCTCCGTCATTACATTACCCGGCAAAGGTTTTAAAAGAGAGAAAAAAACGGGGGGGGGGGGGGGGGGGGGGTGGGGGGACGAGGCACTGCACTGATTGTTTTTGTGCTCCTTTGCCATCAAATAGAGATGTACCACAGTCTACAATTTTGTGTATTCTCGCCACCAAGGGTTCAAAAACGAACCCACCAGCCGCCAGCGAGATAAGGAAAAGAAAATGTGGTAAAGAAATATGTTGCTGAAAAAAAGTAAAATCATTATGTAAGCGGTATAAAAAATGTGGGGGAAATCTTTTCAGCCAATGCTTGAGGATCCATTTAAAGATGCACGGAAGGTCAAAAGGTGTCAAACATTAAGAGTGGACAGTTCTACTATTTAATGACCCAAGTAAGTTCAGCGCGGTGCAGGCTTTACTTGGATCCCTTACGAGATCTCTGTGATTGATCAAACAATAATATGTTGAACAATTCAGTAGTGGTGGGGAAGTGCAGGCTTACAATTTCCTCGTCATTACGTTAATGACTTGGCAAAAATTAAAAAGGAAAAGAAAAAGGAGGGGGGCAGGGGAAGAAAGAAAATGAGACAAAGACAGAGACAGAGACAGACGTCAGAGACAAAGAGAGACAGAGAGGGAGTTTCAGAGACACAGAGAGAGAAAAAAAAAAAAAAAGAAAGTGAGAGAGAGACAGAGACAGAAACACAGACGGAGAGACGCAGAGAGAGAGAGAGAGAGACAGACACACAGAGAGAGAAAATAAAGAGAGAGGGAGAGAGAAGGAGAGACAGACACACAGACACAGAGAGAGAGAGAGAGTGTGTTTGTGATGGATGACTAGTACAGACAGACACAGAGTTCCTGACACACAAGTCTTTAAAGGGACAGTCTTCATTTGAGAGGCTAATTTGATTACATACACAGACAGAATTGTTCCTGAAAACCAAGTCTGACTAGGTAGAAAATCGCCGTTGGAAATTAAGGGAGTTCAGATTTAGGCAAATATGCTTCAGAATAAAAGGGTTCTAGAGACAGGGATGGTTATTTAGACATTTCGTCCAGTACAAAAACAAAAGCAGGAAAACTCCAGGAACCAGTCGCCGTCGCGGAGTGGTTAGCTTCGAGGATTCCCGTGAGAAGTCGTAGGTTCGATTCCTTCGGAACCATTAGTTAGTGGGATTTTTTCTTCACCAACCGGCTCCTACCCAGATTTAGAGTTTGCTATGATCTCAGCTGGGAAAACTGGGACCATACAGTCGAGTTTCATGCGCTCAATGAATGCGTCTCTGAAAGCGTTGTTCAAATTTCTTTACCGACACTGCAGGTGTCTGTATCTGTCAGGCCTGGTTCACGTTGGGATATACCATGACAGTTAGCGTAGAGTACAGCCCTGTCATGCAGTCTCAGACCAGAATGGAATTCCGTAGCTTCATCTTCATCATCCTCATCCTCATCGATCAACATTTGGAGAAAAAAAAGTGTCAAATTCTGTGGACCTTCATGCCCTGCTCTCATGGTGACCCCAGTTTTGATTGCCTCTCCACGTCTAAGCCCGTGGTTTAGTTCTGTCAGGGTCACCGGCATCGACAAACTCACGGGAACTGTGTCACTGGAGGGACGTGATGGCGCCCTTCGGAGAGAGAGCTCACTCACGCCGGCTCTGTCATCAGTAGGGGGCTTGTCAGGAAGTGTCCTACGAAGGTGGAATCAAAACAGACACCACCGAACACCTCCAAAGTGACTCGGCAGCTGTGAGTGTCTCCTCTGGTGGGTTGACTCATGACGGCTTGGCATTGACAGCAAAGTGTGGATTGCCGGTGCCAGGGCTGTGGATTTGGACAGTGAGGAGGGGGGTGGGGGGGTGGGTATCAGAATGAGCATTGACAACCAACGACCAAACCCCTGCTGTCTTAACGTCTTCCCATGAGAGAGAGAGAGAGAGAGAGAGAGAGAGAGAGAGAGAGAGAGAGAGAGAGAGAGAGAGAGAGTCGAATTGCTTGAGAAACATTTGTAGAGCAAGAATGCGAAAGGGGAGATAAGGACCCCCGTAAGTATCCCCCCCCCCCCCCCCCCCCCCCCAGCCCTTCTCCTCCCCTCCTCCCGAACCCAAAGTCATGTTCACTAACTGCACACTGGCTCGTTGGAATGCAGACGGTGTTATTAATGACGGTCCCAGCATCGATTGGTGAAGGACCAGCGTGGGGTGTGCAGGCGTAGGCCTGATGCCAAAGATTGAATTCAGTGTCTGCGTTGTCTTCCCTGGTGCCTGTCGTTGTCTTCCCTGGTGCTTGTGTTGTCTTCCCTGGTGCCTGTCGTTGTCTTCCCTGGTGCCTGTCGTTGTCTTGCCTTCCCCGGTGTCTGTCGTTGTCTTCCCTGGTGCCTGTCGTTGTCTTCCAAGGTGCCTGTCGTTGTCTTGTCTTCCCTGGTGTCTGTCGTTGTCTTCCCTGGTGCCTGGTTGTCTTCCCTGGTGCTTGTGTTGTCTTCCCTGGTGTCTGTCGTTGTCTTCCCTGGTGTCTGTCGTTGTCTTCCCTGGTGCCTGTCGTTGTCTTCCCCGGTGTCTGTCGTTGTCTTCCCCGGTGCCTGTCGTCGTTGTCTTCCCTCCCTGGTGCCTGTCGTTGTCTTCCCCGGTGTCTTCTTCCCTGGTGCCTGTCGTTGTCTTCCCTGGTGCCTGTCGTTGTCTTCCCTGGTGCCTGTCGTTGTCTTGTCTTCCCTGGTGCCTGTCGTTGTCTTGTCTTCCCTGGTGCCTGTCGTTGTCTTGTCTTCACCGGTGTCTGTCGTTGTCTTCCCTGGTGCCTGTCGTTGTCTTCCCTGGAGTCTGTCGTTGTCTTCCCCGGTGTCTGTCGTTGTCTTCCCTGGTGCCTGTCGTTGTCTTCCCTGGTGCCTGTCGTTTGTCTTCCCTGGTGCCTGTCGTTGTCTTGTCTTCCTGGTGCCTGTCGTTGTCTTCCCTGGTGCCTGTCGTTGTCTTCCCTGGTGCCTGTCGTTGTCTTCCCTGGTATCTGTCGTTGTCTTCCAAGGTGCCTGTCGTTGTCTTGTCTTCCCTGGTGCCTGTCGTTGTCTTCCCTGGTGCCTGGTCGTTGTCTTCCCTGGTGCCTGTCGTTGTCTGTCTTCCCTGGTGTCTGTCGTTGTCTTCCCTGGTGTCTGTCGTTGTCTTCCCTGGTGCCTGTCATTGTCTTGTCTTCCCTGGGGTCTGTCGTTGTCTTCCCTGGTGCCTGTCGTTGTCTTCCCTGGTGCCTGTCGTTGTCTTGTCTTCCCTGGTGCCTGTCGTTGTCTTCCCTGGTATCTGTCGTTGTCTTCCAAGGTGCCTGTCATTGTCTTGTCTTGTCCTGGTGCCTGTCGTTGTCTTCCCTGGTGTCTGTCGTTGTCTTCCCTGGTGCCTGTCGTTGTCTTCCCTGGTGCCTGTCATTGTCTTGTCTTCCCTGGTGTCCTGTCGTTGTCTTCCCTGGTGTCTGTCGTTGTCTTCCCTGGTGCCTGTCTGTTGTCTTGTCTTCCCTGGGTGTCTTGTCCCTGTTCTGTCTTCCCCCTGGTGCCTGTCTGTCGTTGTCTTCCCTGGTGTCTTGTCGTCCCTGTCTTCCCCCTGGTGCCTGTCGTTGTCTTCTTCCCTGGTGCCTGTCGTTGTGTCTTCCCTGGTGCTGTCGTTGTCTTCCCTGGTGTCTGTCGTTGTCTTTCCCTGGTGCCTGTCGTTGTCTTGTCTTCCCTGGGGTCTGTCGTTGTCTTCCCTGGTGTCTGTCGTCCCTGTGTCTGTCCCCCTGGTGCCTGTCATTGTCTTCCTTCCCTGGGGTCTGTCGTTGTCTTCCTGGGTGCTCTGTCGTTGTCTTCCCTGGTGTCTGTCGTTATCTTCCCTGGTGCCTGTCATTGTCTTGTCTTCCCTGGGGTGTGTCGTTGTCTTGTTCCCTGGTGTCTGTCGTGGTGTCTGTCGTCTTCTTCCCTGGTGTCTGTCGTTGTCTTCCCTGGTGCCTGTCATTGTCTTGTCTTCCCTGGGGTCTGTCGTTGTCTTCCCTGGTGTCTGTCGTTGTCTTCCCTGGTGTCTGTCTGTCGTTGTCTTCCCTGGTGCCTGTCATTGTCTTGTCTTGGTGTCTGGGGTCCCTGTCGTTGTCTTCCCTGGTGTCTGTCGTTGTCTTCCCTGGTGTCTGTCGTTGTCTTCCCTGGTGCCTGTCATTGTCGTTGTCTTCCCTGGTGTCTGTCGTTGTCTTCCCTGGTGCCTGTCATTGTCTTGTCTTCCCTGGGGTCTGTCGTTGTCTTCCCTGGTGTCTGTCGTTGTCTTTCCCTGGTGTCTGTCGTTGTCTTCCAGAACAGGCCTGTCATTGTCTTGTCTTCCCTGGTGTCTGTCGTTGTCTTCCCTGGTTATGTCTGTCGTTGTCTTCCCTGGTGTCTGTCGTTTGTCTTCCCTGGTGCCCTGTGTCTTCCCTGGTGCCTGTCATTGTCTTGTCTTCCCTGGTGTCTGTCGTTGTCTTCCCTGGCGTCTGTCGTTGTCTTCCCTGGTGTCTGTCGCTTGTCTTCCCTGGAATGTCTGTCTGTCTGTCTTCCACCGACAGTGCCTGTGTGTTGTCTCTCCCTAGTGCCTGTCGTTAAAGTCTTCCCTGGTGTGACTGCTTGTTGATTCGAACTGCGTAAGCGCAGCTTCTGTTCGTATGACCTGGCACTCTTCAGATGACCTGACTTCCCTTGACCAAACAGTTGATATTCTGTCGCAGTCGTCGCGTATGTAAGACTGTGGCGAGCTGTAGGGAAATGCGTAGCTGACAGTGAGGATTAGAAGCTTATGCCCGTAACGTGATTGACACCTACGTTGTTGGGAGGTGGGGAGGGGGATAGGAAATTTATATGCAAAAATAGGGAAAAAAAAAGACATACGAATAGATAGATGGATGGATGGATAAAGAGAGAAAGACAGACGGACGGACAGACAGAGACAGTGACAGAGATAGATAGATAGATAGATAGATAGATAGATAGATGGATGGATGGATGGATGGATGGATGGATGGATGGATGGATAGGTAGGTAGACAGACAGAGGGAGAGACAGACAGACAATCAGAGAGACAGAGGCAGACACACACATACACAGACACAGACAGAGAGGCAGGCATCAGATAGACAGACAAGTAGAGATACAGATAGATAGAGAGGAAGAACGACGATCGATCGATGAATCAATCGATAGGTAGGTAGGTAGGTAGGTAGGTAGACAGATAGACAGACAGATGGACAGATAGATAGACAGACAGACAGACAGATAGAGAGATAGATAGATGTGTGAGTTGAGTGGGGATGAACAGGAAGGTTCTGAAAAAAAAGATGGGCAGGCTGAATGACAGAATACCTAGACGCAAATGGAAAAGGAAGACAGAGAGAAAAGAGGTAAGGTAATGTTGCTTATAGCCCAGCCGACCGCAAAGGGCCATATCAGGGCTGTCACCACGTTAAAATCAACTCACAAGTCATTCATTCACACAACTCTATAAAAATACATCTTTTAAAGACCCACCCGAAATTTTGTTTAAAAAATCTTACCACTGTAAAATCTCAGATCCGATGAAAAAATGTTAATCTCTTTCAAGAATCCAAAGATCGCATCAGGTGGAACATCTCTGATAAAGGTTTTCATGGAATCTGCTGTAAAAGGTTTGTGTCTCACATTATACAAGTCCCAGCACTCTAGAAGAATGTTTCATTGCGAGTGGCACATGACATGGAATGCACCACGGAGCTTCTTCACTCTTTAAAAGGTATGAATGAGTGAAATACGAATGGTCGGCGTGCAGCCGGCATAGAACCGTTTCTTCTTTGCGACCACCAGAGGTAGATAAAAGGAACTGTTTTAAGTTTGGACGGATCTGGAAGAGTTTGTTATCCGCCAGTGTCTTCCAGACCTCCTGCCAGAGCTCTCTGACATAATCATGATGAACTTTTGGTTTTAGATCTGTGTAGGGGATAGATATGTTAGACAGTTTTCCCTGTTGTGGCATTCTTGGCCAGACGATCAGCCATTTCATTCCCTCCGATGCCAACGTGACCGGGAACCCAAGCCAGAACAATGTTGTGACCTTCCGCTTTCAACTGGTAAAAAGTTTAAAAAAAAAAAAAAAAAAGTGTAGAAGTTGGGGATGCTGGAGGTTACGGCCAGCTATCGCCTACAAAGCTGACAGCGAATCAAACAAAATCAGAAAGTTGTTCTTTGTTGATTGAGAGATTATCTTCAATGCTAGAACCAGGGCTGTAAGTTCAGCAGATTTAACAAAAGCATCTGATGGAATATGTTCTAATAACATTTGAGAAGGAGCACCAGGGAAATAGGCTACACAGGTCACTCCATCTTCAGACTTGGAACCGAAGGCAGAACAGATATAGCATAAAGACAAAGACAAAAGACGTAACACAGAACAAAAAAAAAAAAAGGAAAAAAAGAAAAAAAAGAAAAAATAAATGAAAGAAACACCCCTAGTTTTATGTATAGCATTTATTTCCAAACACCAAATTTATCTGGCGTTTGAGTGCCAGTGGATTAAATGACGAGGGATGATGCGTGAGGGGAAGAGGGGTGCGTTTGTGTGTGTGTGTGTGTGTGTGTGTGTGTGTGTGTGTGTGTGTTGTGTGTGTGTGTGTGTGTGTGTGTGTGTGTGTGTGTGTGTGTGTGTGTGTGTGTGTGTGTGTGTGTGTGTGTGTGTGTGTGCTGTGTGTCATGTTTGAATGTCCCTTTCTTAACAGTGAGATGTAGGCTTTAAAGATCATGTTTGCGCTCTCTCTCGCTCGCGCTCTCTCTCTCTCTCTCTCTCTCTCTCTCTCTCTCTCTCTCTCTCTCTCTCTCTCTCTCTGGTTGTGGGTTAAATACATTCTCGCTCTGTCTCTCTCTCTGTCTCTGTCTGTCTGTCTCTCTCTCTCTCTCTCTCTCTCTCTCTCTCTCTCTCTCTCTCTCTCTCTCTCTCTCTATATCTGCTGTCTGTGTCTGTCTCTCTATCTGTCTGTCTGTCTGTGTATATGTGTCTGTCTGTCTGCCTCTGTCTTTCTCTCCTCTCTCTCTCTCTCTCTCTCTCTCTCTCTCTCTCTCTCTCTCTCTCTCTCTCATATAAGCTCGCGCGCGCGTCTCTATGTGTGTGTCTGTCTGTGTGTGTGTGTGTGTGTGCGCGCGTGTGCGCGTGTGTGTGTGTAGGAACACCCATGTACGCCATGCAAATCGTACAGACAGGGCAATGTGGAGACTAGAGATTCACATGAAACCAAAGACAACCATAGAGCCTGACAGCTACACATAGGCAAATAGTGCCAACAGGGGCGTAAACCATAGAGCCTGACAACTACACATAGGCAGACAGTGCCAAACAGAGGCGTATTCTTTGTGTGCTCACAGGAGTTGTTATCCTCCAAGTCTGCGACTGGCTGAACACGAACCCTGTGATACGACAAAACTTGTAACACTGCAGCCATGTTTACGAGTCATGTAACAGTGCAGTAGTCTGGACAAAGAATTAGCAATTTGCCGAAAAATGTAGCGATGCCGCAGTCTGCACGAAGACTGTAACAACTTTTTAAAAAAAAAATGTAACGATTCTGCACGAAGACTGTAACAAAAAAAAAAAAAAAAAAAAAAAAAAAAAAAAAAAAAGTGCCGCAGTCTGCACGAAGACTGTAACAATATATGCAAAAAAAAAAAAAAAAAAAAAAAAAAGTAGCGATGCCGCAGTCTGCACGAAGACTGTAACAATTTAAAAAAAAAAAAAAAAAAAAAAAAATGTAACGATGCCGCAGTCTGCACGAAGACTGTAACAATTTGCAAAAAAAAAAAAAAAAAGTAGCGATGCCGCAGTCTGCACGAAGACTGTAAAGAATGTAAAAAAAAAAAAAAAAAAAAAAAAATGTAGCGATTGCCGCAGTCTGCACGAAGACTGTAACAATTTGAAAAAAAAAAAAAAAAAAAAGTAGCGATGCCGCAGTCTGCACGAAGAATGTATTAATTGCTGAAAAATGTAGCATTGCTGCCGTCTGGACGAAGAATTTAACAATTTGAAAAAAAAAAAAAATGTAGTGATGCCGCAATCTGGACGAAGAAAAAGAAATTTGCACAAAAAAAAAGCGAAACGAAGAATGTAAAATTTGCCGAAAAATGCCGCAGTGCCGTCTGAACGAAGAATGTAACAATTTGCCGAAAAAAAGAAAAAGAAAAAAAAAAAAGAAAAGATGTAGCGATGCCGCAGTCTGGACGAAGAATGTAACAATTTGCCGAAAAATGTAGTGATGCCGCAGTCTGGACGAAGACTGTAACAATTTGCAAAAATGTAGTGATGCCGCAGTCTGGAAAGACTGTAACAATTTGCCGAAAAAGATAGCAACTCCGCAGTCAGGACGAAGAATGTGACAATTTGCCGAAAATGTGCCAATCCCGCAATCTGGTCGTAAAACATAATCGTCATGTTGTTTGTACGTAAACCGCGAAACTTGAATATCCGGCATTCACCATGAAAACAAACAAATAAATAAAGTAACGATATCACGTTGTTCCTACCTCGCAAAACATAACGATGTTGCAGTTTCAACGAAAATAAAATGAATGCAAACAGCTTGGAAAAATGAAATACTGCTTTCAGTGTTCGTCCAAACGAGTGCGTTGTTACATTTCGCGTCGTATCATCCACTCTGACAGTAAGCCACTGCACGTGATGTTCCAGGGCTACAAACCCTCCGTGTTCTACCCCAAGATCAACAACAAGCCGCTGTTCCAGAACCTCCGTCTGCAGTGCGAGCAGATGGACATGCCCTTCCTCTCCTTCTTCCCCTCCGAGGCCCACCTCATCGCCGACTCCTACAACCTGGTGGTGGACGCCATCTTCGGCCACAACTACAAAGGGCCCGCCACTCCCGAGTTCGCCACCATCTTGGACAAGCTGAAGCAGATCCAGAGTGACATCCCTGTGTGCAGTATTGACATCCCTTCCGGTGAGGGGCCAGGGGTTGAGGGTTACTTCCCTTTTCTTTCTTCTTCTTTTTTTTTTTCCCCCTGTCCTACTTTTTCCCTCTGCTTTCTGTCACTCTCTTTCTCCCTTTCTCTTACTTTCTTTTCGTATTCTTCTTTTTTTTCTTCGGTATAGTGTTCTTTTCGTGTTCATTACAGTTGCCTTTCTATACAAACACATGCAGTATTTCTGGAATCGGGTGGTGTTCACGTGAAGAAGTCTATTATTATTGTTATTGTTGTTGTTGCTGCTGTCGTAGTTGTTGTTGTTGTTGCTGCTGCTGCTGCTACTATTATTGTAGTTGTTGACATTGTGATTGTTTTTACTGTTGTCGTTATTATCATTATTGTTGGTGGTGGTGTAGACGTTATCCCTTGACGACAGGTCGAAGGATGCCATTTCAGATGCCTGATTAATCCTGGCAACTGTCCATCTTTCGTCATGCGCGACAGGGCAGGGGGGTTAAAAGCAGTCCCACTTTGCACTATCATCCTGCTCAGGAGTAACCCATTGTTCGCAACGGTCAACGAATATCAAGCAGAGCAGACCTTACAGAGAAATAAACAGGCACTGATGGATACATACACACAGACACACACACACACACACACACACACACACACACACACACACACACACACACACACACACACAAACAGTAGAGAGACGACAGATAGAAAAGCACAGACACACAAAAATAAGTCTCTTAGCTGAGTTCAGAGAGTAGCATTCGCGTAACACAGTCTCCGCAAACCTCCACCCACCCTCTCCCCACCCCCCATCCCCCACTCCCTTCCTTCCCGTCTTTTCCAATATCCCATCCCGTCTGCCTCTTCTGTCCATAGCTGTGCGCCACAGGATAGAGGGATTGTCACCGCCTCAGTTCTTCATGCTATCCATGTGGTGTTGCAGGCTGTCTGCCTTTGCCACGTCCTTGGTGAAATCAATGTCAGAAGTAACAAAAAGCATTCGCGATGGCTTAGATCATGAATCTGTCCTGTGGTAGAAAGCGAGATAGGGAGAGAGAGACAAGAAGACAAAAT
>JADBJO010000463.1:440000-452500 GCA_016801955.1 Conus betulinus | reverse complement strand
AGAAAAGAAAGAAAAGCTGTAGAACAAAAAAAAAGAAAGAGAGGTAGAAAAGAAAAAAGAGGTGAGGGAAAAAAGAAATAGGTAGAAAAGAAAAAGAGGTAGAAAAGAAAAGAGGTAGGACAGAAAAGAAAAAGGTAGGTGGAAAAGAAAGAGGTAGAAAAGAAAAGAGGTGGAAAAAGAAAAGAAAAGAGGTAAAAGAAAAGAGGTAGAAAAGAAAAAAGGTAGAAAAGAAAAGAAAAGAGGTAGAAAGGAAAAAGAGGTACAAAGAAAAGAGAAAAAAGAGATGGAAAAGAAAAGTAAACGAAAAGAAAAAAAGATCTTAAATAAATGTCAGCGAACCGCCCAGAGAAACGTGGACAAACGAGTCGCAAGACAAAACACAACGCGTTTCGACCTATTAGGTCTTCTTCAGGTGAGACAAAAACGAATAAAATAACGAAAATTCACTTAGCTTTGATCGCTTCAGATCGCTTCAGAGTTCAGCGCAAGGAAGAAGGCGTTGAATGAACAGGATCAGGACTTGTGCGTTCAACACATTCTTCCTTGCGCTGAACTCTGAAGCGATCTGAAGCGATCAAAGCTAAGTGAATTTTCGTTATTTTATTCGTTTTTGTCTTCTTCACCTGAAGAAGACCTAAGAGGTCGAAACGCGTCGTGTTTTGTCTTGTGATTCGTTTGTCCATGTTTCTCTGGGCGGTTCGCTACATTTATTTAAGAATTGTTTAGATTTCCGCCTGCAGTCGTCTCACTTTACAACTAGAAAAGAAAAGAGGTAGAAAAAAATCAGATCAGCTTGCTGTCAGGCCAGTAATTGTTCCGAACGTTTTACAGGACGTCACCATGTTTTGTGCGCAGGATGTTACAGCCATCGGCCCTCTCTCTCTCTCTCTCTCTCTCTCTCTCTCTCTCTCTCTCTCTCTCTCTCTCTCTATCTCATGATTCTCTTACGATCTCTCGCTTGTATCATGCGCAGCCTCGCTTGTCGCTGGTCATTTTGTCACTGCCAAACTGGCAAGAAATTCCTAGTGTCTGCCTCTACGGAATGCGTCTCAGCTGTATCCAATTGCAGCATCAGAGAGAAAGATAGATGCCACCAGTGTCATCATTTCAGCCAAAGAAGGTTTATGTTTACACTTGTATCTATTGGTTTGTTTGTCTGTCAGCATTTTTTGTGAAATAAAAAAGATTTGAAGAAGATTTAGTAGAAAGATGGAACAGGACCCAAGGCCGAAGCCCTAAAAGATCGGTGCGAATCCGGATCAAAGAGCAGATCTACGATTTCTTTTTATTGCTTACTTGAACGCAGTATGGCATTATCCCAACATTTGCACATATTTCTTGAAGAAATAAGGAATAGATCTTATTGAGAAAAGAGGGTTATTAGATGATTTTATTTTCACACACTTGTTAGATTTGGTGCGGATGCAATCTACACCAAGGATTCAGTGACTTGAGGGCTTCTGACCATGGCAGAGGTTCACACTCTCCCTAATTATTTATTTAACTAACTTCTTTCAATTTCCGATATAAACTCACTTTGCTGTGTGTGAAATAGAGCTATGGTATAGATAAACCGATATTACTTTTGTTTGTTGTTGTTGTTGTTGTGTGTGTGTGTGTGTGTGTGTGTGTGTGTGTGTGTGTGTGTGTGTGTGTGTGTGTTTTGGGGGGGCACCATTAAATACGAATACGTTCCATAATCACAACAAACAAAGGCAAAGCAATCAATCCATTAACTAAAGATACAATGTATTCCATCCACCCATCTAACTGTTACAGTCATTCAAGCATAGTCGTAGTGGAAAAAATATTCTAAAATGTTAACATTTTCAGATGTTGGTTTTATCTGTTATTTTCCGCAACGGTCTGATATGGACACTAATTTGACGGAATTCTGTGAATTGCATATCCGAGTAGTGCAAATATTTTTCAATTTTACATTGATTGTAATTTTGTTTAAAGTCATTTTTAAGGATGAAAATCATGTCACTGATATGTTCTGACCGTATTAAATGTTTAGTTACTCAAAATGTTTGTCCTTGCCGCCATGGAAACAGCATTCTGATTTATCCCGAATGTGCCATTTCAAAGATAATGTAAACCGCCATGGTGATGTACATCCTACAGTATGTAACAAGGAATAATGTAAGCCGCCATGGTGATGTACATCCTACAGTATGTAACAGGAATCTTGAAAGACTGTTTGAACAGCTTGTCATCTTTCCTCGTGAAAAGTCATCGCCTCTGTCCCTCCCTCCCTCCCTTCCCGCCCTCTTCCACCCTGCATCCCTTCTCCACCCTGCCACCAGACTTTGAGAGGGGAGGGGGGAAGGGGTCGGTCAAGGAAAGATCAGGGGGAGGGGGGGGTGCAAGAGGAAATCTTCTTCCCAAACCTGTAGTCGAATTTTCTGCTGACCGTGGCTAAAAGGCCAGACCAATTTGTCTCCCTTTAAGATGATTGACGAGCGAGGAGGAACGGAAATGATAAATTACAGCCAAGATGCCCGCTGGCTTTCATCATCGTCTTCATCGTCATCATCATTATCATCATCATCATCAACGTCATCATTATCATCTTCACGATCTTATTATCGTAATAGAATAACGCTATTCTCTCTCTTTTTTATTATTATTATTTTTTTTTTAATCTAAATTTCGGGCTATAGAGAGTTTAGGGAGGGTGAGGGCGAGGAATACGGGAGGAGACGGGAGGGGGGAGGCGTTGTCAGTCTTAGCTAGAGGTAGGTCAGTGGTTATGTGACCATTTTGTTGTTGTTGTTGTTGTTGACTGTTGTTGTGTAGGATTAAAGGGGAAATCCCAATCTTTTGGTTGCGGGTGCGGTGATGGCAGTTTTGATTACTACAGTCCGGCGTAATGCATGTATGTATATGAGTGTAACAATAACAACAAAAATGTTATTCAGTTTTTGCAGGCCTTTTGGCCCATATGAACAACAGAATATTTTATCAAAATTAGTTAATAGATGAGAGGTGTGAACATTGCTATTTCTTAAGTATAGACATTTAGTAAGATATAACCCAATTTTGTAGATAAAGGTTTCCATTGGTGGTCGTACAAAGTAGTCGAAGTTTGACAATTGTCGGAAATCTATAATAATACAAAGGAATAAACTTTCTGCGAAGGGTGGAGTATTTCGGGCACACAAACACAAAATGAAAAATATTTTCAATATGCTGACTATCACATTGCAAACAGAAAGGGTTGGACGTTGGGTTCCCATAACGAGACACCCCGTTTAAAGGTAATTTATTTGTTCGCAGCAAACAAACAACTCTACGAAGTTCACTTGATTTCATTTCATCTACGTAACTTGCACTGCATATGTTTGGATGGTAGTCTAAATATTCAGGTTGATTTGTGAGGGAATCGTGCCATTTCTGATTGTGAATATCATGTAATCGCATCTTAAATGTATTTAGGAATGACAAAATATCTCCACAATTCTGCATTGCCCAAACATACCCAAAACCATGGGTACATAAAAGTTTTCGAATATGTGTTGCCCAGTTCGTTCTGCCTGAAGTATCATGAGCATGTACATCATATAACATTGTTTTTGGGTACCTATGGTGAGGCATGTCAATCAGTTTGATCCAATACTTAATTAATCGAATGAAAGCATCAATGTAAATCGGAAATCTACCACATTCACCCAGAGCTATATCATTCTTTATATATCCCTACCAACCCCTAGGATCATTTTGCAGATCTTGACCTGAACCCTTTCAACATCATCATACTGCTGATAGCCCCAGACTTCAGATCCATACAAGAGAATGGGTTTAACTTTTGCATCAAAGATATTTTAAAACTGTAGAGGCAGGGATACATTGCAGTCTAAAGTATAGTCTTTTAATCCCTGCAACAGCTCTCAGTGCTTTTCCTGATAAATTTTCAACACATTTTGACCAGTTAAGAGTTGAACCAAAAACAAATCCTAAGTAATTATAACTAGTTTCTACAATTATCTCTTTTCCTGAATAGTACCATTTCTCACAATTTTTAACAAAACCGCCGTTTTGAATACTATCACTTTAGTAGCTTTGTCCATATTGACCATGAGACCCCATTTTTTACAATCATGTTCTAAACAGTTTATCTTCTTCTGTAAATCTGCCACTGAATCTGAGACAAGAGCAATGTCGTCTGCATACATTAGTAAGAATATATCAAATGGATGAGCAAACACGTCTATTCCCCTAGTACCAAAATCATTAAGTTTTTTGTTCCCAGTTCTGAAAGAAAAATTGAAAATAACATGGGACTCAAAATGCATCCTTGTCTAACACCAGAAATACAAATCAAAATACTCTGTTATATTTGTTCCAATTTTCACAGCTGCTTTTACACTTTTTTGTACATGCTTTGTAATGATAAGAATAGTTTACCATGGATACCCCTTTGCAACAGTAAATACAACAACTTCATTCTATCAACACAGTCAAACGCCTTTGAAAAAAGTCAACAAAAAGAGTATAGAAACGGCCATTTTTCCTTGTGAGATATTTTTTGTATGAGAGATTGCAGAGAAAAAATGTTGTCAATTGTACTATAACCTTTACGAAACCTGCCTGGGCTTCCGGGATCAAAATCTGCTTGACTGCAGAATTTTTTAACCTTTTATTCAATATTGTACTATATAATTTACCGATAATGTTTAACAATGAATGCCCCTGTAATTCTCAACTTGTTCAGTGCTACCTTTCTTGTGCAGTGGAAAGATTACCGCCTTAGACCAACATTCGGGGTAAATCCCAGTTGTAAAAACTTTGTTAACAGAGGCAACAACAAAAATTTCGCATGGATATCAGTAGCATGACGGAAAAAGTCTGAAGATAGACCATCCGGACCTGGTGCTTTGCCACTTTTGATACTATTCAGGGCATTTAAAACTTCACTTTCACTTATCTCCTCATTCATGCAAGAATCAATGCAGTTCTCACAACTGTTTAGATCATGCATTGTTACTGTGTCTTGAACGGCCTCATTAAATTCTGAACAAAAAGAAGACATTTCTAAGTGAAATAATGATTTAAAGTAGTCAAACCATGTGCGTGGTAGAATTTCATTTGGTCTATTCATCTTTGATGAGGTAAGATTTTTCAGTTTTTGCCAGAATGCCTTTGAATCTTTATTGCTACAAGAAACATTAAGCTCTTTCAGAAGTTTTTTCATTATATTCAGTTTGTTTCCTTTGCATAAATCCTTGAAACTTTTTCTTGAGACTAAGATAATTTTCCAAAATTGGTTGTGAGTTTGTATATCTAAAAGTGTTCAGTACGCTATATATTTATTTGTTTACTAACTTCACATTCAGCATCCCACCATGGTGGCTGCAATGGAGAATCTAAGTTTTTGTTCTTTGTCAATTTCATTTTCCCTGCGGCACTTTGAAGAAAAGCGACATAAATCTGACATGCTACATCAATATTTTGATCCAATGCTAGAATGAATTCTTCACATTCAGATTCTACCCTGTCACGTAATTTAGAGTAAAGGCTGTCTTTTAAGTTTTCTTTCCAAACATATTTGGGCATTTCCTCCAAGACAATACTTTCTTCTTCTCTAATCTCTTCAACATATCTTAAAGGGATGGAGACAGCAATTGGAAAATGGTCAGATTCAGATCTGTTCGCAACATACATATCTGTGATCAGTTCAAACAAGGAAAACGAGCAAATGAAATAATCCACAATACTTTTCGCCGCTGTTTGTTGTACATGTGATCTCACCTTCTTTGTCACTGTTGGATCTTCCATTTACAATGATCAGTTCAAATTCTCTGCATAATTCTATCAATTTTCTACCAAAATTATTTACTGCTGTATCTTTAGACTTGCGACTGGTTAAAAACTGATCATTTTTATCAATTCATTCAAGTCATCAAACATTTGAATATGTCGGTTACTGTTATCAATATCCACGTCTGAAAGGCCAGAAGTGCAAGCATTAAAATCTCTGCATAACAGCCATGGTAAATCAGGATAAGTAGTCATTATTTGCGTCATGTAGCTCTCAAGAATGTCAAAACCTTCAATATTGTCATCATTGTATATAACCGAACGTTCAGGTCCAATATAAACAAAAACATGTAAGAATATCAATGGACAAGTGCAAAAGAGACTGACTTTACTTTCAAAATGACACAGTCCTCAGCCCGTTTCCAGTAACCTTTCCACATAACACGAAATATCCTTTTGAACACAAACAACGACACCTCCTTTCATTCGTTTCTTGCGTGGGCAGAAAAAAAACTGTTGTATATGAGTGTGCGCATGTGTGTGCGTGTGTGTGTGTGTGTTTTCGGGGGTGGGAGAGAGGAGGTACGGGGAAGATGGAGGATATAAAAAGGGGTATGTGAAGTGGTGGGGTGGGGGTGAGGGTGGGTGGGGAGAGACAGCCGCAGCTGTTAAGCTATTTTGTGGGCACATTTGAATTTCCGCACTTTCCTAAAGCATTTGAAAATTCAGGTTATGCTGGTGACTTAACATTAGCTGTAGGTATAGTGGGTAGAGAGAATTAATAACTTACTCTTTAGCTAGAGTTTCACTGCATACATGAAAAGCATTCACCATTTTCTGTCGATCCGAAAGGCTCTCTGTCCCCCACCCATTTCACGGGTTGGCTGGCTGCTCAACACTGCGCTGCTGATAGTGTCACATTGTCAAGTTTGAAGCACACACGCGGTGGTTTGCGCTCGGGCGAAAGCTGTGTACAGGCAGTGGGCCGCCCTTTCTGGACAGCAGACAAGAAGACGACGCTGGTGTATTTGGTGACCTGAGAGGGCAGGCCAGTCAGCAACCTTCGTTTCTCAGACGATACCTCATGGGGGGCAACAACACCGAGCTCCAGGATCTCACAAAAGACTTGTCACAAAAGCAAGTGCCTACGGCATGAGAGGTCAGCACAGAGAAGTCAAAGGTCATGGTCAACAGAACGACTAAAAGCAGTGCCAACATAACCATGAATGGTACCAGCCGCCGTGGCGAAGTGTGGTTAGCGTGGCGGACTCCCGGCTGGGAGGTCGTGGGTTCGAATCCCATCAGTGTCTTGTGGTTTTTTCTGCCCCGACCGGCTCCTACCCAGAGTTGAGTTTGCTGCGGACTCAGTTGGGAAGACTGGGACCACACAGTCGAGTTTCATCCACTAAATGATGCGTTTCTGAGAGTGTTGCTCAAATTTCCTGACCAACACTGCAGGTGCCTGTATCTCTCGGGCCTGGTTGACGCCGGGATATATTATGAAAGGAAGTGTAGAGTACAGCCCTGTCATGTAGTCTCAGACTGAAATGGAAATCCGTAGCATCATCTCAATCATCCTCATTCTCATCGATCAGCATATTAAAAAAAAAAATTCTGAGGTTCTGTGGCCCTTCATGCCCTGCTCTCATAGTGACCTCAGTTTCGACGTCCTCTCCATGTCTGTGTTCTTGGTTTGGTTCCGTCGGGGTCACCGGTATCGGCGAGTCCATGGGAGGCTGTCGTTGGACGGACGTGGTGGTGGCGCCCTCCGGAGGGAGAGCTCACTCACGCTGGCTCCGCGACTAAGCCAATTATTGTCGTCAGTAGGGGGCTTAGTAGGTGGTGTCCTGCGTATGTTAGAGGCGCCCACTGAACACCAGCGAAGTGACTCGGCAGCAGTGCAGTGTCTCTCCTGCGGTGGGTTGCCTTTGACGACTTGACATTGACTGCTCCCTGTGGATTGCCGGTGCCGGGGCTGCGGCGGGACCGAGTGGGCTGTGGCTGTGGACGGGGTGTCGGAATGAACGGCGTGGGTGCACTGCCTCTGAGGTAGCGCAGAGGCTAGGACAGCAAAAAAAAAAAAAAAAAAAAAAAAAAAAAAAAAAACATAAATGGTGAACCCCTGGAAGAAGTGACCAGCTTCAGGTACTTGGGAGCAACCCTGTCCAAAGATGGCACCTGCACAGCAGAAATCCGATTCAGGATAAACTCCACATCAGCAGCGATGGCCAGACTGAACAGAGTGTAGAAGAGCAACATCAAATGCCACACAAAATTCCGGCTCTACAAGTCACTAGAGGTCTCGATCCTCTTATATGGTTGCGAGACATGGACACTGATGGCCGAAACAGAAAGAAGAATCCAGGCGTTTGAGACCAGGTGCCTGAGGAAACTACTCCGCATCTCATACAAAGAACACAAGACCAATGATTATGTGCGGAACCTTGTCACTAACCTAGTTGGGCCCCACGAACCACTTCTGGCAACCGTCAAACGACGACGAAAGATGGCATGGTTTAGCCACATCATTCGTCACAAACACCCTCTCCAAACCCATCCTTCAAGGTACCGTTGAAGGAGGGCTCAGACGAGGACGGCAGAGAAAGAGAGAGCTGGTCCGACAATATAAAGGACTGGATCAAAATGACCATGCCAGATCTCCTCAAGACAGCCACTAGCAGAAGAGCCTGGAGAGAAATGGCGGCTGCCTCATCACGTCCCCCCAACGACCCCAGCGGTCAGGGAGGGCAGCCCTGTCAGCTGAACGAATCTGTCGCGGCGTACCCGTGACTGCGGTGCCCCGAAGTGGTCAGTGACCCTCTGCGAGGGAACGGGACTCTAACAAAGGGAGATAAAGGGAAATCGAGGCAAGGATTGTATCCCCACTTAATCAGTGAGTTAACGTAATGAAGCCCACAGACGCAGTAAGTTCCCGAGGCTTGACGGGCTTTCATGCACTGGCCGAACCTGTCTGCTATATTGCCAGCGGGAAGTTGGCCAATCAAAACAGTGTTCTCATCTTCTCCTGCCAAGATGGCTTGCAATTGCCTAATCAAAATTGCCGTCCAGGATTAGGGGTAAATAACCCATGCGAGGTTTACTTCCCTTTTGGAAATGGCGATTGGTTCATTGACGTCGATTCAGTGATGCATTCGATCACACAGAGTAGTTTTTAGTTCAAACATGCAAAGAATTGAAAAGACTGAATCGCACATGGAGAGTAGAAGCACATACGGACACATACGTGTGGGAAAAAGAAAACATGTTTTGTCAGGCGTGAGCGAGTAAGTGTGTTTGTTTTTTCCGTACAGCGACGATCGATAGTGGTACATGTATGTCAGCTGGGCTGAATACCCACGTTTATGGTCAGGCATCTACGTTGGTACTATAGCATTATTGTCTTCCCGCTAATGTCTGACCGCTGCCAAAGTTTTATTTTGCATTGATCTCACAATGACTTCAATTTCTTCGTTTGAAGGATAGCATAAAGCAAGGTGACAGTGCTGTCAGGTATGCCAATGAAAATGCTGTCAGTATGCCAATGAAAATGCTGACAGGTATGCCAGAGAAAATGCTGTCATATGCCAGTGTCCCAAGAGAGGGTCTTGCGTGTAGCTGGCTTCGTCTGAGCAGTGTGGTATGTATGAAAACTTTCTCAATGCGGTAAATATCTCCTTTGTCTGCGGCCGCTTAGGGAGACTGGTGAACGTTGCCGCTGTTTTCACATGTCCACCACCACGCGTTTTCTGCAGGTGGACATTCGGAACTCGGATAGTGGGACGTGCAATTTTTTTCTGCCCACTAATCATTCGCTTTTGTTTTTAATGATCCCACCAGTGAAACGACTAATCTTAGTGTACTTGAATTGTCCCCTACTTGACTTCATCGCTTAGGGCTCACTTTGAACCCTATCTCTGTGCAAGCTGGGCCTTTCCATTTAGCTTCATTCCTTTCTTGCTTATCTGTCTGCATGTAGTCACGTAACATGCATCTTGATGAGCTCTTCAAAGGAAAGAAGGAGAATCACCTTTCAGACACAGAAGAGTCAAGTTTTTGCCTGTCTGTAAATACTCGATTCATTATTCAAGATCTGTACGCATTAATTTTGGCGCACAGCCAGCCTAAACCTCATTCTGCTTATCTCAAGGTCCGTGTAGGACTTCTGATCGTAAACTGCCTCAAAATACCATCTGCATGCCATCAAAGGGAGTGAACTCCGAACGAGTAAGTTCGGCAGAACAACCACATAAAAGCCATTACATTTCGTACGGACGGCGGAACGGTGTCTCCGTCTGGGGTGTTCTTGTGTGTGTTGTTTTTAATTGCGGTCGATCTCTATGGCAACTGCCGTCAGCCGTTGACTGATGTGTCTGGGTGGGCGTGGCGACCTGTTTTATCTGCCCTTGGAGAGGAAGCCCAGTTGTGAACCCCTTTTCACTACCGTCTTTGGTAGCTTTTAGCGGCCCCCCTCCACAGTTTTATTTGATTGGATGGGTCTCGCGCATTGACATATATTCAGAACT
This sequence comes from Conus betulinus, assembly GCA_016801955.1. Classification (NCBI taxonomy): domain Eukaryota; kingdom Metazoa; phylum Mollusca; class Gastropoda; order Neogastropoda; family Conidae; genus Conus; species Conus betulinus. The sequence goes on along the minus strand of JADBJO010000463.1, from coordinate 442,214 downwards.
ACTTTTGCGCTGGTACACTCCTGATTTTTTTTTTTCTTGTGTGTGTGTGTGTGTGTGTGTGTGTGTTATTCCTCCATGGCCTGACAGGCTAGAAAAGGTGAAATGCGGTAGTCTAGATTATTGGCTGCAAGATTGTGTTCGTTTGAAACATTTTTGCCCGAAAAGAGTGTTCATTCCAAGTTTTTCGTGTCGAGAGAGGACGAGCGCTTAAACACAGGTGAACTGAAATCTTAAGAACCAAACGGAGAAAGGTGAAAGAATTCGGTGGGTTCGCTTGCTTTGCACACATTTTTTTAAGAGAGAGAGGAGAGAGATTAAGTAAATTGATCTCTAATTCTTTTTCTTTTTCGTTTAAAATTTCATATATATATATATATATATATATATATATATATATATATATATATATATATATCTTTCCTTCAAAGGTTGAAATACTCTTGTGTAATAATAGTGTAGATTATCCCCCTCCCTCCGTCTTTCCCCTCTCCCTCCTGCCTCTACCGTCGGTCCATAAAGAGTAGCGTGTTGTAATTGTTTCTCACTTGGTGTATTTAACCATTCCCCTGCTAACTGCTCTCTGGGGAGTACTGTCGTGTGCAGTTTTCATTTTCTGATGGTTTTAACGTCGGAAGAAGATATTTTTGTCGAAAACTTTTGTCTGTTTTGTGTTTTGAATGAAAAATCTGCGTTAATTTATGCCTTGTTTGTGTGTTTTCATTTGTGTTTCGCCTTCTGTTTCGACTGATCATCGAATGTCAAGATGAACATAAATCCTGCTCATCAAGTCCATGTTTTGCGGACTGGGATTAGTGGAAATGAATTTGATCCTGTGGTAAACAACACGAGACCTTTAGCGTTTCCAACTAGCAGACAACTTGTTTAAGTTAAATTTACATGATTCTTAATCCCTGTTTACCGCCTAGTGAATGGACGATGCATCGCTGGTATTTTCTGTTAAAGATGATGGCGGAGTACTATGGCACTGACAGATTTTTAAAGTATTTTTTTAATGAACACATGTGTACATAAACAAATTATTGAACTGAAGCAACAACAAGCAAATGCTTATGATATGCCCAGTGACAGAAAATTTAACAGCAATAAACACATCGGCGGACTGCAGAATCAACATGGATACGTAAGAGAGAAAGAAAAATGCTGAATATCGTATGGGAAAATTTGTTGAAAATCTTGATTTAAATTAAAAGACAGGAAAGAGGATAGAACAGATTAGAAGAATCAAACAGCGATGCAACTAGACAATATACCAAATAGACACAAATTTGAACACACAGAGAGAGAGAGAGAGAGAGAGAATTGCGTCCCGTCTCTTAAAACACCAAAGAGCTCAGCCCCGTGTCGCAGTGGGAGTACTAAACAACCGTACACAGCCGTCCGTGGACAACCTGACAGCAACGTCGAGGAGAAGAAGAAGAGGAGAAACAAGAAGATGAAGAATTATAAGGAGATGAACAAGATCAGGAAGAACAAGGACCTGAAGAAGAACAGGAGGATGAGGGAGAACAGCTAATTCGCTATATTATCAAAAAACGTTTATTTTGGGCGATAAACTGGTGCACAGTTTTGAAAATTCTTTCGTTTCTTCCCTGGTTAGCGTTTGGTCACCAAAAGGAGTGTGCGAGTATCAATACAGTTGACATTGAGAGTGAATTTCGTATTCATTCTTATCTGGCCACACGCACATTTTGGATCAGCCACTAAATGTCCATTGTGTAAGTCGTAATTAATATTATTCATTCCTAAGCGTAATCTACAATGGTTTACTTGATCCTGCCTCGATACAATATAGTGTTATTTCGATGATGATGACTGCGATGATTACTGTGATGCTAACATCGTTATGATGGTGGTAGTGGTGTGGTGGTGGAGGTGGTGGTATGTTTATATGTATGATAGGGGAGGGGGGGGGGGGGGGGGGATTATGATGGTGGCGATGATCATGATGGTGGTTACGATGGTAATGATGATGGCGACTGTGCTTGTAGTCTGTGTATGTAACACTACACGTTTTATAAATGACGTAAGATCACAAATGACGTAAACAGGCACTTACGACTGAATATTTACGTCACATACACCACATACTACTAGATCTACACAGTGCTGATCAGGACATTAACAATGACGAGAACGCTGGTCGTGATGAAGATAATAATGACGACAAGGACAACGATAACGACGGCAAGATAG
>JADBJO010000463.1:417500-435000 GCA_016801955.1 Conus betulinus | reverse complement strand
AATCGGTGTTTGTGCCCAAAGCTTTATTCTCTGTGATTATCAGGATTAGTTTGTGCCCAAAGCTTTATTCTCTGTGATTGTCAGGATCAGTTCGTGCCCAAAGCTTTATTCCCTGTGATTGTCAGGATCAGTTTGTGCCCAAAGTTGTATTCTCTGTGATTGTCAGGGTCAGTTTGTATGTCAAGAGATTGATGTTTGATGATGGAATTAAGAGATCTTTGTGTGTCTTCGGTTTTGTTTCTAATCCGATTTTGAGAACTAAAAGTCCATGTTCAAGTCCATGGCCCATATTTGCGTATTTGTCTTTTTCCTAGTATCCTTCATCCGATTTCATCTGTTCCCATCGTCAACACAGCGCAGGCCTCCAAGGTGGTACAGGACTGCTCAGAAGGCAAGTGAAGACAGTGCTTGTCTGGTCCCCCCCCAGCACCTCCGGGTGTTTTTTTTCTTTTCTGTTGCTGCATTTAGACTGCATCGGCTACAGATCAGTCGCAACTGTTCCGCTGCGACTGCTGTTGACGATTTCAAATCGGATACAGATGCGACACAAGGTGCAACGTTGTCAAACAGCCAACGTTACCCTCATCAGACAAGTTCTGCCGTTCAGACTCGGAACAGCAGCGGCTGCGAGGGTTATCAGCTAGATGGCGTTACAGTAAATCGCCGCGTTAAGAAAGGATTTGAACAACCGGAAAAGGCGGACACAAAACAGAAAAAGCCCAACATGTACGACTGTGTAAGACCATGGAATAGTCCCGACTGGTTAGCTCCGCAAGGGAGGTTAAGTTTTGACCGGTGTTTGTTTTCTTTGTTTGTTTGTTTGTTCGTCAGCAAGATTATGAAAACAAAAAATAATAATAAATACGGAGCTGATTTGAACAAAAACTTCGTGAAAAGGTTAAAAAAAAAACGGCAGAAGAAGGACGAGCTGTCAGAATTTGGTGGTGTGAATCCGGATTAACTGGCGGATCCAAAATCCGTCCGACCTTCACAGAGGTCTGCGCTTTCCCCAGTGCCCTTCTAGTTTTCAAACGTTGATCAGTGAGTTGTTCGGAGTCGTTTTCTCCTCGACCTAGCCTTCGGACGGCGTGGTCAATTTTGTTTCAAAGAGAAGAAAAAAAAAAAAAAAAAAAAACTGTTCGCGCGTTCTTCTTGCTCGAATGACGTCCAATGCTGCAGTTTTTGCACAGACACACACACACACACACACACACACACACACACACACACACACACACACACACACACACACACACACACACACACACACACACACACACACACACACACACACACACACACACACACACACACACACACACACACACACACACACACACACACACACACACACACACACACACACATACACACACACACACACACACACACACACACACACACACACATACACACACACACACTGAATTGTACGCAATAATGCAAGCTTTAGAATTCATTTGTGATCTACTACCTTATTCCATTTATAACATCTTACTATGTGTTGATTCAAAATCAGTTTTACAAACGCTCAAGCAAAATAGCTGCAACAGTCGTAACGATATTGTCTTTGAAATTAAGTATTTAATTCATCGTATTGCTATAAAAGGTATTGATATTGACTTTTGCTGGGTGCCATCTCAGTCTGGACTCTTTTGGAATGAGGTTGCTGATAGAGCTGCTAAACGAGGAGCTTTCAATAACTCTGACACAGTTTCAAATGAGAAATTAGCATTATCAGCAGATGAAATGTGTACTCCCTGTTGGAAAAATCCACTTGTACTAGCCCATCTGCTTCTAGATCTAAAGTCTTGACTTATAGTAGACCCATAATTAGTTTACTGTACAAAATACGACTAAACTCGTGGAAAGCTAAGTACGTAAAAGTTAATTGTATTTGCAATCTTAAACTGTCAGTTCATCACTTACTATTAGAATGCCCAATTTTGCTCGCTAGATACCGAATGAATAATATGGAGTTTTTTCTGAAGTATGATAACACAAGAGAGACATTCTGAATGATGAAGAAATTGACATTATCTTAATTGCAAAAGTTATTCTATCGACACCTATTGGAAGATTACTTTGAAGTTTTATTTCACTTGTTCTTATTTTTGAAGGGTGAGAGGAGGGGGTAACTTTTGCATGGTGTCTAAAGTCACTATCCTTGTGAACAGACATTTAAATTAAATATTCATTCATTCATTCACACACACACACACATACATAGAATATTTCGATGTGCTTGCGGCGCCCCTTGATAATTGTACAACAACACACGTTCTATACTTTTGCCCCTACTTTGATTCCGATTTGTCAGAATTTAGAAAGGATGCTTCAAAGTGCATATTCCAGGATACCATGTCTCTTTTAAAATTTTGTACGAATTCTTATGTTAAGCCCCAGTTGGCACAATCCTGTAATTGCTGTTTCATGATCTTATTTTGTACAGTTGTTTGTTTTTACTTTTGATGTCTTTTTCTTTTTTCTTTTTTTTTTTTTTTTTTTTTTTTTTTTTTTTTTACAGTTTAATTCTTACTTAGAGTTTCTCCTCATCACACACACACACACACACACACACACAACGCGCGCGCACACACGCACGCACGCAGCACGCACGACACACTCGAACACACACAGAGGCACACACACACACGCACACACGCGTGCATGCACACACACACACACACACACACACACACACACACACACACACACACACACACACACACACACCCTTGTCTAATATCAATTAAGTGAAAAGACGTTAAATTGAAGAACAACAACAACAACACACACACACACACACACACACACACACACACACACACACACACACACACACACACACACACACACACACACACACACAACAGACAAATATGCATGATGCAGCGATCATTGCAGGGCAATAAAAAATCTGTATAAAGGCCAGTTAACTGCCGATTTCCAGGTGAATACGCAGCAGGAGACGGAGGGTACATAGTCCCTCCCCCCCCCCCTCCACCCCCAACCCCCACCCCCAACCGTTCTCCTTCCATATCTCCTTTTCATTCAACCCATCCGGCCTGGACATGCACGCGTGTTGCTACGATTACGAAATACTATGTACCATGCTTTGCTAAAAGCAGAAATGGAACTTGCTGCTAAAGTCGTCAAAGATGATGACTCGCTGGAAAGCGGATAAAAACCCCATCGCAGGGACTGCTTAGAACCCATTATGAGCCCTTGTCGAAAAGGTCACCCGCTGTCTGAGAGTTTTGTGCCCCTAACTTCCTCTTTTTCTCTCTCTCTCTCTCTCTGTAACTCTGCTTTTCTTTTCTTTTGTTTTTTTCTTTTCTTTTTCTTTTCTTTTTCTTTTCTTTTTTTTTTTTTTTTTTTTTTTTTTTTTTTTTTTTTTTTTTCTTTTTTTTTTCTTTCCTACCGTCTGCTGTTTTTCTTGCCTTCGCAGATCCTTTTCTTCTGTTTCTTTTTGTCATTGTCTTTTACGTCTTTTTCTTTTTGTCATTGTCTTTTACATCTTTTTCTCTGGTCACAGTCTATGATGTGTGAGATTAGTCGTGATTTGGCGACTGCATAGTGATAGTTGTACATTCTGTCCGGAATGGCCTCTGGTAGTCTATTCTGCAGTGTCTGTTGGCCTATATGTCATTTTTGAAACACACATTCATATTTGTTTCTCTCTCTCTCTCTCTCTCTCTCTCTCTCTCTCTCTCATAGGCTTTTGATCACTAAGAGTTATGAGTTAAATGGAAAGGCTGGCGCTCCCAACACAGAGTAGTTTTATCCGCTGTGAAGAGGTTAATAGCTTCGCAACCGAGAGCCCAAGAGAGCGACAGAAAAGAAAAAAAAATTACCAAGCGTGGTAAAAAGACAGCGTCCAAGAAGAAATAACCAAATATAACATTAAGGCACAGGCAATTTCAAGGGGAAATTACCAGGCGTGATATAAATGCAGCGTTCAAGAGGAAATTACCAAGCATGACAGAAAGACAGAAAGGCACATGTAAAAGAGGAAATTACCAAGCATGACAGAAAGGCACATTTAAAGAGGAAATTACCAAGCATGATAGAAAGGCACATTTAAAGAGGAAATCACCAGGCATGACAGAAAGGCACATTTAAAGAGGAAATTACCAAGCATGACAGAAAGGCACATTTAAAGAGGAAATTACCAGGCATGATAGAAAGGCACATTTAAAGAGGAAATTACCAAGCATGATAGAAAGACACATTTAAAGAAAGAGGAATTACCAAGCATGATAGAAAGGCACATTTAAGAGGAAATTACCAGGCATGATAGAAAGGCACTTAAAGAGGAAATTACCAGGCCAGGCATGATAGAAAGGCACATTTAAAGAGGAAATTACCAGGCATGATAGAAAGGCACATTTAAAGAGCAAATTACCAGGCATAACAGAAAGGCACATTTAAAGAGGAAATTACCAGGTATGATAGAAAGGCACATTTAAAGAGGAAATTACCAGGCATGATAGAAAGGCACAGTTCGAGAGAGTGACAGAAGAGAGGAAATTACAGGCACAGAATTTCGAGAGGGCGGGGATGCAGTTTATTCTGAAAGAACTCCCACTATCCCCATGGATAGCGGCTATAAAGCCCTACCTCTTTCCCCCTCCCCACCCCCATCCTTTTCTTCCCCTCCCTTTCCAACTGACGACAATGGTTGCCTAGTCGTGGAGCCATCACGTCAGCGATGATCATGTCAGCTGTTACATCTGTGACGGTTTCTTCACGTCTGTTTCCCTATCTTTGCGATAAACTTTAGGAATGTTTCGATTTTTTCCCTTTGTTTCTTTATGATGAGAATGATATCCCTTGGGTTGTGTGGTTTACTTTGGGAATATTCATGATGTTTCGATTTTTTCCCTTTGTTTCTTTCTGATGAGAATGATATCCCTTGGGTTGTGTGGTTTACTTTGGGAAAATTCATGTTTCGATTTTTTCCCTTTGTTTCTTTCTGATGAGAATGATATCCCTTGGGTTGTGTGGTTAACTTTGGGAATATTCATGATGTTTCGACTTTTTCCCTTTGTTTCTTTCTGATGAGAATGATATCCCTTGGGTTGTGTGGTTTACTTTGGGAATATTCATGATGTTTCGATCTTTTTCCCTTTGTATCTTTCTGATGAGAATGATATCCTTTGGGCTGTGTGGTTTTTGCTCCTATCTGTAATTGTGTTAGAAACCAGATGATAGAGGAATGATGTTGTTGGATCATGCTTGCAAACTTAGGTGTTGGAATTATTATCCCGTTTTCAGTATGACTTTTTTTGATCCTTTATCATCTCCCATCTGTGATCGCCATTTAACTTGACGATGCGAAGATTAAAAAATCCCATGATTGATATCATTGCTTCATGCATGCTCACCGAATTGTTGGACGTGCTCTCTCTCTCTCTCTCTCTCTCTCTCTCTCTCTCTCTCTCTCTCTCTCTCTCTCTCTCTCTCTCTCTCTCTCTCTCTCTCTCTCTCTCTCTCTCTCTCTCTCTCTCTCATCTCTCTCTCTCTCTCTCTCTCCGCTGTACAGTGTTTTATTAATTGTTGAATTAATCTTTTGCAAATTGTACATCAACACTAGTTTATTTTGACACCGATGTATAACCAGATTATAAGACATTTTCATTATGTGTTATATGCGCAGTTGTTGTTGTTGTTGCTGTTTTTCAAATATGTTGTGTCAAGACTTTTTTTGACAAAACTGTAACCAGTGTGGCAAAGAACTGAAAGCATGAAAATTTGTTGCCCATCTTTCCAAGTCGTATTGTGTCGGGTGACGAGGGGGAAAAAGTTTGATATCGGACTAAGAGCAATAACTCTGCAATCCTCTCTGTCAGTTCACGTCCGCGATTATCGTTGCTTTGTAAGATTCGGGATACTAGACGTGTACATGTTGTTTTCGTTTCTTTGTGTTACTTTCTATAACAAATGGGTTATGCTGCAGAATTTCTCTGCCAGTATACTCATTAATCCCCCCCCCCCCCCCCCACCCCCCACCCCTTCTTCTCCTCCTTCCTTCGCGTGCAAAATCGTACTGGCAAAGGCTTCAGTGAAAGCGAATTGATTTTGTTTGTTTTGTATGTTCAATAGATAGATACTTGATTTTCTCTCTCTCTCTCTCTCTCTCTCTCTCTCTCTCTCTCTCTCTCTCTCACGACCTTTATACCAAAAACGTGTTCGAAAAACATGACCTGCAATATCAAGCTAACTCTTAGAGCCACCATTCGTCTCCTTTGATCCATGATTAAGGTGAACTTCGGACGGAAACAGGCCAAGGTATTGTTACAACTCTCTCTGTGTATTTATTCCCGGCTCTGTTATTTAGATATCAAATACAGAACTGATTTTGCACGTTTTTGTATACATGTTTGGCGAAAATATGACGAACACGACGAACTAAGAAGAAACACAGCGAATAGAATATCTAGAGACAAGTTCTTGAGCGGTAACAGCACTTGCGGCATCTAACCATGGCGGGAGCTTTGCACGGAGAACGACAACTCTTGCCGATTTCTTTCGGTCGAAATTGCGTCAGGTTGAATCAGCTTCTTTGACAACATGTCCTGTGACATCAAAAAAAAAAAAAAAAAAAAAAAAAAAAGACGGCGGCGAGAGTGCATGAATTATGGCCAAAGTATGCTGATTAATCAGGTTTGACTGTATTTATGTAAGAAGAATCAATTTCTAGTGCAGTTGATGCAAAATGAGGTGGTTGCTAACCGGACGAAGAAACCTCTGCTGTGTGATAGCAGGTTGAAATGAATGAATACCCTCTCCCACCCACCCCCCACCCCCTACAAACATTTGAAAGACGAAATATTGAAACATCCTTCTCTACCCCGTCCCCTTACAATGATACATAAAAAAAAGAAATTTTGTACCCACTCTTTGTAGAAAATACGCGCTTTTTTTTTTTTTTTTTTTTTTTTTTTTTTTTGAGGAGTACCTCAATTTTCAGTTAAAGAGTAAACATCACGGCATGTGCAGAACTGCATGATTAGCCGAATTCTGTCCACTTTCTCGCCAGTCATCTGTGGCGCTGGGTCTTGACATAATTAAAAGTTCGCACACACACACATACACACACGCGCGCGCGCGCGCGCACGCACTCGCACGCACGCGCGCGCACACACACACACACACACACACACACACACACACACACACACACACACACATTTCCTATAACATCTGGCTACAAGTTTTGACATTAGTCAGAAATAATTTTTTGTTTCCAGACTTCTTCTTCAGTTCAGTGTTTCTTGTTAGACTTCTCCTTCAGTTTCAGTGTTTTCTTGTTTATCTGTTCTTACTACCTAGTCTTCTCACGTAGCCTGTCCCGGTGACATCACCGCGGAGAAATATTCCTCTGTCGTGAAAGAAAATACTAACAAATAAAGCAAACATGCATATAATTACCATGTATGATATAGTCGCTGACCAACAGGCATCTTTACAACAGATAACACTAGGCTGGCCTGTGACTACGAACCCTTCCAATCAACTAATCACTTCAGGTTTACCCCTACGCCACGCCATTCACCCCCAAGAAAAAAAAAGCGTATAAAAATATTCCACAAAATGCGCATTACATTGTCATAGGGGCAAAATAGACAGAGAAGAAAGGACAGTCAGTGGATCGTTAGGACAGTTAGTCTAGACAATGCATGCATTGCCATCATCATCATCATCCAGTTAACAAATAACACCACTACCACCATCACCACCACCACACCACAACAACAAACAAATTCGCATGTTAAACATAAAGTACGAGCTGTTTCAATAGACAAAGCATTGTCAGTCAGTCACAGACTTTTAGGCACGTTGGCTCAACGGTTGGTCCTCGAAATGATCTGTAGACGTCAGTATTCAATGGTGGGTGCATCCAGGCACAGAACGGCTTTTTGATCCCAAAACATGTTTTTTTCAACATTGATTTCACCCGCCAATTCTGCCAATTCTCATTCGTCTCAGAGAGAACACATGTGGTCTGCATAATCTCGCTATTTTTCTTGTTGCTGTGATAATGTTGTCCATTTCTTTTAATCGATTTCTCGATGCCAGTGTGACATACGTTTTCCTCATCCCAAACTCGCCCTCCCTTTTTTCATCGCTTGGCTTTTTGTGATCATAATTATTAGGTTTTTGTATTGCTGGTTTCAAGTTACCTTTTTTGTTTGTTGTTGTTCGTTATCTTTTGTTAATTTTCATTTTTTTTTTTTTTTTTTTTTCCGCCAAGATTTTGTCTCATTACTACATATTTTGCCCTAAGCTAATAGGATTGTACAGTCAATGGCTTGAAACCATTTTTAGTGTCAGTGTCAGTGTCAGTGACCATCACTTTTTATGCATGATTTCATCTTGTCACCAAGATCACCAAAAATATGTCTTTTGCTACTACTGAAATCACCACACTGCGTTAATTCTGAGTTCATACAGTGTAGTGTCTGTTGGGAAGAGCTGGTTTGATTGGACATGTATCCAAGATGTACGTGGTACGTGGTATACACCAATCTCGCTTTAAACGTGAAATTGGCCTTGGATATGCGCCGCCTGACTTTTTCCATTGGTTTAGTGAAGTAATGAAGTTCCTACTTTGATGGATGAGAGGAGCATTGCGTTTCTTTCTTGTGGCTCCTATGTTTGGATGGATGACAGGAGCATTGAGTTTCTTTCTTGTGGCTCCTATGTTTGGATGGATGAGAGGAGCATTGAGTTTCTTTCTTGTGGCTCCTATGCTTGTGTTTTACGGTGGTGGGCCGTGAAGTTAGGGTGTCTATTTACACTGTATTTTCGCATTTTGGACTTTAAATGTGTCAGTTTTTAATGTCTTTGTTCGAAGCTGCATTACTTTGCACTCCCGTGTGTAATTTTTCTATGGGGGGAGTATTTGAACGTCTTTATATCATCTCTATGTCTTACAATATCCTCTCTTTCTGTGTGTGTGTGTTTTTTCCGTTCTTTTTCTGTAGGTGTGTATGTATGGGATTTTTGTGTAATCCTTGTAAATGCACTGAAAACTTCGACTTTGAACCACGATTGCTATAAAGGCAAAACATCAGTCTTATTTCTGCTGCAACCCTTCACACACACACACACACACACGCGCGCGCGCGCGCGCGCGCGCGCACACACACACACACACACACACACACACACACACACACACACACACACACACTTTACATATAAAAGATTGACATTTTATACTGAAAATATAACTTGACGTTAATTGTGATAATGGAATAGAGGGAACAAAAGAGACAATAGCGTCTACAAGTGGTTTGCTTTTCGCGCTATTGTTGTTGTTGCTGTTTTTGTTGTTTAATATAAATCTTTAAATGGGGATTTATTTGATTGCTTGATTTCTTTAACTTTCAGTATTCGTACCGTACAGGAGGGCAAAACGTGCACGGCAAAATATTGTCAGTTCATTATGCGTGTCTGGAAGATTCTAAGATGTATAGAAAGACTCATAGTCGAATCTCGCGGGAGTGTTTATATGGTCTAGGGTCAGTATATACCAGAAATTCAGTGGTCAAGTCTGTAGGTGTAGCAGGGACAAAATCCTGAATGTAAATCAGTTTGCGAACGAGTACAAGGAGAAGAAGAATTAAATAATATCAACGATAATGCCAATTACGATGATTTATATATGCGTTCCTTATAAAGGAGGATACATTTATCAGTGTTTAGAGAGGATTCGAATGCGATCAAAGAAGTTGTAATTGTTCGGTATATTTTCAGTTACTTCTGTAATAAAGTGAGGTGTGATGATGGTGGTGTTTTTTGTTTGGAGCATGATCGTCCGTTTGAAATAATACAAGAACCATCGCAATCCCCACCCCATCCCATCCCACCCCCTCAAGCAGGCCTAGAGAGTGGTGGGGAAGACTGTGTGTATACTGTGTCCATGTTCAGCATAAGCTTAATTTGGGCATTACATTTTCGAAAGTTGTCCGAGTCAGACTGGAAGATCGAATGATGGTATCTGGAACCACACGCTTCGCGGATATGCATTTGTCTTTAAAGGGAGATAATCCGTTCCCCCCCTCTTCGGGTTTGGTTGTTACCTCCCGCTAACGGTGTTACGTTTTCACCACGTTTGTCTGTCTGTCTGTCTGTCTGTCAGCAGTCTTAGGCAAAAACTACTGAACCTTCTTCGATCAAACTTGGTCAAACGACTGAATGTGGTCCAGGGACAAGCTGATACATTGCTGTTGTGGACCGGATCAAACAGTGGAACCACAGTGGATCAGCAAGATTAGTGCAACTGTCATCACGCCAGAACTGTCGGTCTCTCAGCAAAGTGACGCCGAAACCGTGGAACCTATATCAACAAGACTTGGTGGGGAGATCGAACATGGTCCGATAAGGAAGCCGTCTAATGTTGGTACGGATCCACATCAAGGCTTAGAGGTTATAGGATGGAATGGGAGTTCTAATCGCACTGGATCTCAAAAAAACTGGTCGAGGTCTGACTGAGATCTGTATTCCCTCCAGCCTCCTTCGAGCTTTTTTTCTTTTTTTGTGTGTAGCGGGGGGGGGGGGGGACACTCAGAACATTTAGGAAGCTTCCAAAGATCCAGAAATGAAACCAGGCTGTAACTGACCGTGCCGCTCCAGTGTGCCCCATGTGAGGTTTTGGTTCGTTGAAAAACCTTAGTACTGGCTAAGCTGCACAATCCCACCATAACATTAACGACTGGTAAGTTCGAACCCACAAACCTTTACCCCCCTCACCCCCCAAACCTTCAGTCCGTGACGATTCACCACCGAACCACGATGGCTGATGCAAAGCGGTGAGGCGTCGCTTTGACTGACCTGGGGTTGTGGGGTAAGGTACAGCAAAGATTCTTGACATGATGTGATGATTTGGGTTGGGTTTTTTTTTCTTCCAACTTTTTGTCTGACTTTAGTCTCGCTAAGGGGCAAACAAAAAAATCTGTTCATCTTGCTAAAGGATTTTACGAATTAAACTCGTCTTTCTGTACCATTCATCCGGCCGTGTTTGTAGTGTCTGAATGTGCGTGTGCGAATGTTCTAGATTTTACCTAATGTGGATGGTTCTGTCACCGAGTAAACATGTAACATATGAATGTTGGGATGATGTGGTGAGTTGAAAAGTCAACCCTGATCTTTGGCACCGAAGCTGAGGGGGGGGGGGGGGGGGGGGGGGGGGGGGGGGGGGGAGAGAGAGAGAGAGAGAGACGCACGCACGCACGCACACGCGCGCACAGAGAGAGAGAGAGAGAGAGAGAGAGAGAGAGAGAGAGAGAGAGAGAGAGAGAAAGTTGCTTATAGCGCATATCTGGTAGATTATATTTTCATACATATTTATATGTTATGCTGAACAATATATATATATTTATATCACAGTGAAGAGTATCCGATTTCGAAGTATATTTGGCAACTAAAAAAAAAAAAAAAAAAAAAAGACCATTGACTACTCCATCACATGGGAGATCCTGAGAAAGTCCAACACTGATAGAAGAGAGAGTGGACAATGCAATCTATGCATAGAAGAAAAGCTTCAAATAGCCTTGCATAAGAAAGATGCATTGAACAAACAAAAAAAAAAAAAAAAAAAAACAGAATTAATATCAAAATGCAAACACGAAAAGAAAAAGAAAACTAGCAGAAAGGAAAACTACCTGACGTCAAAGACTTATAAAACTCATTCCTGTATGACGTCATTCAACTTCATCATCACTCGCCAGAAGATTGCAATAGCATGAAACCGACGGTAGCGAGACTCGGGTGAAAAAACTTTTATATATATATATATATATATATATATATATATATATATATATATATATATGGGGAGAGGGGGGTAAGATACATACATACATACATACGTACATACATACATACATATCAACAAAATATATGGACAGATCATATACGGTGATATCATAGTACAATAATCTTTACTAAACAATGGGGGGAAAAACATGCTAGGGGAGAGAAAAAATCCATGCTATACAGATGCAGCACCAACAGACAGCAGGGCAGATCAAACACCTGTGCACGTGCAGACGCTACATACCTGCTTTTCATCCCCCACTCCCATCCTTCCCCTCCCCCTCCTCCTTTCGCGCTCCCCCACCGCACCCCATGCCCGACAAGAGAACGGGGCTGACTCGAGCAGGTACCGAACCCAAGCCCCTGGGTAAACAGAACAAGGTGTTGATCCGCTGGACCAGGCAGACTCACCGATGGCAGTTCGCTTGGCCACACGCGCAACAGACTGGGTGGTAAAGATCCCGAGGGGAAGCGTGTACCAGGTGTGGTTCAGAGTGTCTGTACATTAAGGAGCCTGCAGACATAGCACCTTTCCGGGCTTGACGGGCTGAGCAGCATGGTGTCAAGCCTTGGCCGAACCTGTCCACTATATTGCGAGCGGATAGTTTGCGGATTAGAATAGTATTCTCTTCGGGTTATCTTCCCCTGCCAATATTGCTCGCAATTGTCTAATCAAAATCGCTTTCCCGGATCCCATGCAAGGCAACGTTCTTTCCGAAATGGCGACTGGTTCAGTAACGTCAATTCAGTGATACAGACCACACAGAACTGAAAAGACTTCACTACACACACACAGAAGAAGCGCAAGCGAGTACCTACAAACGGCTGAATATGGGGGGAAAACATGTTTAATCAAGTGTGAGCCTCTGCGAAACGATGTACGAGTAGAGAGGCGATTGACAACGGTACACGTGTGTCAGCTAGGCTCAATGCCCAGGTCTATGGGTAGGTATCTACTTTAGTATTAAAGCGTTCTTGTCTTACTGCTAATATCTGACAGCTGCCTAAATCTTATTCTGTATTGATCTCACAGTGACTTCCATTTCTTCGTTTGAACGGTAGTATTCGCGCAGAGTGTGCGTCCGTAAAACAAGGTGAAAGGTCAGGTATGCAAATTTGTCCAACAGTGTGTCTTGCGTGTGGCTGGCTACGTCTGCGGAGTGTGGAGTGTCTGCGGTCTGTCTCGACACGGTGCATATCTCCTTCGTCTGTGGGCCAACTTAAGGTCACCTGGATTTCTCACAGGCTAGGAGAATGAAACAGACTGCAAAACCACCTAAAGCAAGAGAAGATACACATTGAAACATTACAAGATCAGAGGCGTTTTGTCGGTTGGATCCGATTCGTCTGGGAGGTATGGCTTATTGTGTCTGTGCTCCCCTTGGACCATATGGAGTATATACCAAGTCCATGATTCTGTGTTATGCTCACCACCAAGGTTCAAAAACATCCAACAGCACCGCTAAAACAGCCAGCGACGAGTAGAAAGTAAAAGAAAAGAATGTGTGAAAGAAATAAATTACTGAAAAAAAAAATAAATAAAATCATTATGTAAACGGTATAAAACGTAGGGGAGAATCTTTGAGCCTATACTTGAGGATCCATTTAAGGATGAAAGGGGCGGTCATAAGATGCCAACAGCCAGAGTGGACAGTCTACTGTTTGATTACCCAGCATTGTCAGTCAGATCATTGCTGACAGCAGCTAAGAACTGTGCAGAACACAGCCTTGACGTATGACCATGCAGTTAATAGTATGTACATTCACACCGGCAACAGTTAATAGTATGTACATTAACATCAGCAACAGTTCATAGTATGTACATTCACATCAGCAACAGTTCATAGTATGTACATTCACATTAGCAACGCGTGAAAACAAACTGCAGGCAAACGATTCCTCTTCTGAAACTTCCAGCTTTCCATCAAGTGAAAACCTGTCAAGAAGCAAGTTCCCCAAATACACCAGTGTTACGGAAAATGCTCTCATTTTTGGATGAGAAATACTCCAAGACTAAGTAGATTCAGGGGCTACATGTCGATGAGACCACATGCCATTCAGGCAAAACGTTACGGTGCCTCATTCCGCTAAGCTTGACAATTATAGGGCACGCAACGCAATGAGCAGTATACTTACACCGCATCATCACGAAGCTTTCTCTTAATTGGATCCCACGGGGTTCGACATACACCTTCCGACAACCAGGTGGCGAAACTGGGGTACGTGTGAGACCTGACATCCAAATGCAGTTTCTCACACAGCCGACACATGGCGGCCTTCCTGGCCCCGGTGGCATAATACTTGTCCTTCTCTCTCAGCATGGCAGCATAGGTCTCCGTCTTCGCCTCCAACCCCTTCAGGTGACGAGCGACGGCCATCGGGGATTTGAAATCCGACGTGTCCACGAAGGTGCCCCTAGGAAAGAACTTCTGGTAGTCAGCGCGCCCCCGCGGACTATGGGGATGACATGAAAATCAGGCTTGAAGATCTTGAAGAACTTCTCCGTGACGTAATCCCGACAGATGGAGTTTTCGAAGGACAGGTAGAAGCGGTAGGAGTTGAGCATGTGGAAGCACGCGGACTCCTGAGAGCGGGGACATTTTAAGGGTCCACACCTGCCGTAAATGTCCACGGGATAATGCTTCTGGAGTTCTCTGACGTAGGCCAGACGCCCGCTGTGATCGTGGCAGTTAGAGACGAACCAGGCTGCTGACTTCTTCTTCCTGATGGCCAGCTCAGTGTAGTTCTTCTTCTGTTCACACCTGGTGGAGAAAGAAAGGAAGGAAGGAAGGAGGAAGAAGAAGAAGAAGAAGAAGAAGAAGAAGAAGAAGATGATGATGATGATGATGATGATGATGATGATGAATGAGCAAAAGAACTAAGAAGATGATTTCAAGGTGGGGCATGCGAAATGTAACAAGCATCAGCTGAAAGGCGTGGAGGCAGCTGCCATAAAGTACGTTGCAAAGTGGGGCGACTACAGGCGGAAATCTAAACAAATTATTAAAAGTATTTATAATAACTCTGTCGAACAACGCAAAAAAACGACGTGTTTCGACCTCTTAGATCTTCTTCGGGCAAGATAAACAACACTCAGGAAAAACGAAAATGAAGAACAAGCAATCACTTATTTTTGTCAAATTCGGCGCAGGCTGGGCGTTGAATGAAAACAAGGCCGTCGGAAAGGAGACCATGCGAGTAGAAACAGTAATGATGATAATAATTATAGTGACAGCAATAATAACAGTGATAATGATGATCATGAAAATATTGAAAAAATAGTAGAGGAGGATAATACCACTTTTGGTGATATGACAATAGCAGTTGTGGTATTGGAGAAAAGGCGAGGGGTTAGAGGATTGTCGAACAACATGATTGTTGTGGCAACAGTGTTAGTGACGATGATGATGGTAGTGGTAATTGTAATGATGGTTATATCAATAACAACACTGATTTTAAGAATAATGATAACAATAGTAGCAATAGTAACGGTAATGATAATAATAGCACTAATAATAAAAGTAATGGTACAAAAGCATGATACAAAATATTATCAAATGTAAAAAGCAGTATCAATAATATAATGATAATAGCCCTAATACTACTAATAATAAGGGGAATAAGGAAGAAAAAGAAGGATGAGGGGGAGGACAGGAAGAACAAAGAGGAGAAGGAGGGTACAAATTATGGGAAGGGTGGAATCTAATAGTTGTTTAATGCCTGAGAGAGGTAATCTTACGCAAGTTGTTTTGTTTGATTTGTGCATTGATTGTCGTGGAAATACTTCTTTCTTTTGGTGAATGAGGGGGAGGGGGAGGGGACAAGACGAGATGGGTGTATGATTTGGTGTCAGAACGGTGTCTGGTGCTTTGTGTACTTGTAGAGATCTTGAGGTCCAGTGTGTGAACAAGATGACTGCAGTTTGTTGTTTGTGGGGAATCCGAGAAGAGCAACATGTCATGCTCAAACTGGATTTTCTTTTTTCAAACCTAAAACCGAAGTGGTCCCGTTGAGCGATGAAAACAACTTTTAGGACGGATGACTTTTGCAAATGGATGGTTCGGAGAGGACGGACGGAAGGTAGCTGAAGTAACAATGTAACCCTATTGTTTCATTTGAAGCCCTCGGCAACTTTTTTTCCTCGTTTCTGGAAGTTTTGATATTCATGACATAGTTGTGCCTGCCAGATGTTAAAGGCCAGTGATCTGGTGGCCTCTTTTTTGTGGAAGCCAAGGTGGTAACACATAGGTGAAGTTTTAAATGTCAATGGCGGACCGTCTGGAAATTTGAACAAATGAGAAGTGATCCCAATCAGCATCCACTTCTTTTAGCTAGGGAGGAATACAGGTTTCCAAATAGAAATAACTGTATATTTCAGGGACAAAAACTGCTGTTGTCCATAGGATTTTCAGTTTGAGTACTGCTTCAGGTAGTAGTCACATGTAAGCTGAAATCTGCCACTGGAAGAAGGGGGGGGGGGGGGGGGGGGGGGGGTCCCATCCTCTCTGCATACAGACTGTACGAAGGGTGGGTGGAAATGCTCCGAGACTCCTATAGTCAAAGCTCTTAGTGGTGGACGGCGTCACAAGATTCAAGGTCTTGCAGATCCGTGAAACAACCAGCCATAGTATTAGCTACACACGGACCAAAACTGTATGTAGATAGAAGCATAGCTGTGGTTACTGTCTCAGTCTGTGCGGGCTGTTACAAAGACCACAGCATCATGGTGGGGAGTTTTTCGGGCTCTAAATAATGCTTCACAAGTTTAATTTTTGGTTTCCAAGTGGAGGTAAGTGACTGTTTGTTCTCCTTTGTTTCCAGTGTTTTGAATGTTGTTTTGTCCTGACTGATGAAATCCCAGCACGTCGAAAAGCGTAATGCCTATTTTCTAATGTTTGTTACCTTGCTTGGCGGCTTGATAATTCCATTTTTGCTTTTACATTTAGTTTTTGATGAAAACTAATTCTAGGGGATTTAGCTGTTCTCTAAAAACTGGAATTCTGAGCTTGTTCTAATTCAGTTTCAGGAATTGAAAAAGAAGTTTCTAAATCGTGAAAGCGAGTTCTCATAGGAACCAGTGTGTTTAGGGCATTGATTAATATCGGTGAAATGACCATGATAAATAATGTTATCACAAACGTACTTTTATTGCAATCTTTCTAAAGTATTTATAAAAACTTCGCCCAACAACGTGGACAAACGAATAACACACACACAAAAAAAAATAAAACACGACGCGTTTCGACCTCTTAGGTCTTCTTCAGGCAAGGTAAGCAACACACAGGACATGAAGAACGAGCGATCATTTATCTTTGTCAAATTCGGCGCAGTATGGGCGTTGCATAAAAACGAGGCCGTCAGGAAGGAGATAATGTGAGTTGAAAGAGTGATGACGATAACAATAATGATACTGATAGCAATAATGATAATGAAAATATTGAAAAAAAATAATAGAGAATTACTTCCGCTTTGGGTTATAATATCACGATAGCAGTTGTATATTAAAGAAAGAAGAGGGGTTAGAGATTATTGAACAGCATGGTTGTCGTGTTAGTTTTAGTGGCGGTGATGATGGTGATGGTAATTGTAATGATGGTAATATCAATAATAAAACTGGTGTTAATAACAATGATAATAATACGTACAAAAATAGTAGCGGTAATGGCAATAA
>JADBJO010000463.1:407500-415000 GCA_016801955.1 Conus betulinus | reverse complement strand
GTGTGTTGTGTGTGTGTGTGTGTGTGTGTGTGTGTGTGTGTGTGTAATATTGCATATTCGGTGGTTTTTTTTGCTAGTATATTTGGTTTTGATTATTCTTTCACATCTTTTTGCTTCATAAATGCATTTATACGACCAAGCACTATACAGATTACGTTTATGAAAAATATTATGCATTTTGTAAATATGTATTTGTGTATGTGAAAAAAAAATGAAAAGAATTTTTTTAAATCGAAGAACGAATAGTATGTCTCGGTCAACTGTTTCTTTTTTCAAATGATCGTATCGCGTACATATTCAGATTATAAATTTCTTTTTTTTTCATTTATCTATTCATCTAGAAAAGAAATTATGATTATTCCGCCGGACAAAAGGGATAAAGAAATGACAAGTAATAATGAAAATTTGTCTTCTAAAATCTGTTTCAATTTTCGCCTGCAGTCACCTTACTTTGAAACTAACTTATTTATTCATATCGACCTATTAATTATTTATTCATATCGACCTATTAATTATTTACTTTGCTACCTACTTGTCTTCACTTGTCCATTAACACCGAGCCCCCCAACCGCTACCCCTAGGCCCTCCCTCCCCACCCTCCATTTTGAAAAACAAAAATGTTCACTCGATGTAGTTATTCGTATACTGCTCTTGGCTTATTCATTATCATCAGTAGCGGTAGTGATGAAGGCGACAGCATCATCACTATCATTATTCGCCCCTTCTCCGCAAATCCTAAAATGTACATCTCCAAGACAGCTAACTCCGGCACAGTTTCTACCGAATAGCAAAGGGACGCTAGCAAAGCACAGCTGAATCACTGTTCTTTTTATTCGTCTTCTAGAGGTCAATTATGTTCGTCTCGGCCTAGAGAGACCTTCAGCATCAAAACACGTTGCTACTGTCTTACGTGTCAGTTAACTGTCCACTAACTTGACGGTCTGTAAATCCAACGTGCATTCTCTTTTCCGTGTCGTAAACCCACACGAGACAATACTCACCTCTATATACAAGTTTCCCGTAAGGCGCAAACAGATCGGAGTCCACTCTGTAGGTCATTGTCCAGTTGAAAGAGTGTGACCATTCTGGCGTCAGCATGTTGGCGCCCAGTGAGTACGGCGCCTCCAGGTCAAAGGCCACCCACACCTGCCCGGGAGGTCGGGGCGTCGGCGGCAGTCTGTCTTCGAGGAGAAAGATGTGAAAGATGACGGCTTCGGCCTGTTGGAGACGACTTGTTTTGGTGGTCAGAGTGCAGGCATCCACGGGACAGCCCTTGAACAACGTGTCCTGGCTTCCCGAGAACCACGACGGCATGTTGTAGAAGAGAACCAGCTTGTTCTTCAGTCGGTGTACGTGAAGATGGGCGCCTCTTGGAATCACGGGCGCGCTGTTTCCGAGGATGAAAGGAGAAGACGGAATGTCGGGAGCTGAGCTGATATCTGTCGCCTTCACTAAATCCCAGCTTCGGTTTTCCTTCGTCAAAGAGGACGTCCTCCCCGATACATAGGATTCCATGCTTGCCTCCTCCGCAGACAGTGACGATTGTGCGCCTTCCTGTCGGAGGGTCGGAGACGTCTCGTTGCCCCTGCTTTTCGGCGGCGGGGACAACTCTGCGGTCAGAGATTGGCCGGTTTCCCTCTTTTACAGACTGCGAGGGTTCGTTGCCCACGTCTTTCAGCGGTAACGCTGAACCCGCTGCCACGTGCGCCACAGCCACAGAGGAAGCCTTTCCAGCAGTCGTTCCAGTCCTTCTTCGATCATCCAGAACTGCCCACAAGTCTGGCAGCACTCCTGGCCTGACTCTGACATTGCCGTCCTCAGCCGGCGAGGGAGCGGAGAGGGTGGGGGTGTAGAGGTAGAGCCCCAGCAGGATGCCCAGGGCCACAGCCAGGAAGAGGACCCACAGTCGGATGATGTAAAGGGCAGGGAGCATCTTATTTCTGTACAGACAAGGCGCGGAGCGTGCTTTCTTGTGCCATAAGCGAAGTCTGTCTTTGTCTCTGCCTGTCTGTCTGTCTGTCTGTCTGTCTCTCTCTCTCTCTCTCTCTCTCTCTCTCTCCTCTCTCTCTCTCTCTCTCTCTCTCTCTCTCTCTCTCTCAGTACCTTGCCTCTTCCAAATGACAACTGTCACTCCCTTCCCACCGGATTTTCCCTTCCTTTGAACTCCCCCCCCCCCCCCTCCCCTCCAATCCTACTATCCCACTCCTTCCCTGCCCATTCCCATTCTTCCCCTGCCCAATTTTAATTGATAAACAATAAATTCTCCACCCTTCCCTCTCTCTCTTCCCCTGTCCAGTTTTTTTTTAAAATCAATAAACAGTAAATTCCCCGCCCTTCCTTCCAACTCCTTTCCTGCCCAGTTTTAATCAACAATAAATTCCCCGCCCTTCCCTCCCTCTTCTCCCTGCCCAGTTTTAATCAACGGTAAATTTTGATCTTTAGTATAGTATGGTAACCATGCATACTTACCTTTTGTCTGCAGCTTTGCTGTCCCAGTAGTATGGTAACCATGCATACTTACCTTTTGTCTGCAGCTTTGCTGTCCCAGTAGTATGATAACCATGCATACCTTTTGTCTGCAGCTTTGCTGTCCCAGTAGCATGGTAACCATGCGTACATTTTGTCTGCAGCTTTGCTGTCCCAGTAGTATGATAACCATGCGTACATTTTGTCTGCAGCTTTGCTGTCCCAGTAGTATGGTAACCATGCCTACCTATCTATTGTCTGCAGTTTTGCTGTTCCAGTAGTATGGTAACCATACATACCTATTGTCTGCAGTTTTGCTGTCCCAGTAGTATGGTGGTACCATGCATACCTACCTATTGTCTGCAGTTTTGCTGTTCCAGTAGTATGGTAACCATACATACCTATTGTCTGCAGTTTTGCTGTCCCAGTAGTATGGTAACCATGCATACCTACCTATTGTCTGCAGTTTTGCTGTTCCAGTAGTATGGTAACCATACATACCTATTGTCTGCAGTTTTGCTGTCCCCAGTAGTATGTAACCATGCATACCTACCTATTGTCTGCAGTTTTGCTGTCCCAACAGTATGGTAACCATGCGTACCTTTTGTCTACAGTTTTGCTTTCCCAGTAGTATGGTAACCATGTATACCTATTGTCTGCAGCTTTGCTGTCCCAGTAGTATGGTAACCATGCCTACCTACCTATTGTCTGCAGCTTTGCTGTCCCAGTAGTATGGTAACCATGCATACCTACCTATTGTCTGCAGTTTTGCTGTTCCAGTAGTATGGTAACCATATATACCTATTGTCTGCAGTTTTGCTGTTCCAGTAGTATGGTAACCATATATACCTATTGTCTGCAGTTTTGCTGTTCCAGTAGTATGGTAACCATACATACCTATTGTCTGCAGTTTTGCTGTTCCAGTAGTATGGTAACCATATATACCTATTGTCTGCAGTTTTGCTGTTCCAGTAGTATGGTAACCATACATACCTATTGTCTGCAGTTTTGCTGTTCCAGTAGTATGGTAACCATGTATACCTTTTGTCTGCAGCTTTGCTGTCCCAGTAGTGTGGTAACCATGCATACCTTTTGTCTGCAGCTTTGCTGTCCCAGTAGTATGGTAACCATACGTACCTTTTGTCTGCAGCGTTACTGTCCCAGTAGTATGGTAACCATGCATACCTTTTGTCTGCAGCGTTACTGTCCCAGTAGTATGGTAACCATACGTACCTTTTGTCTGCAGCGTTACTGTCCCCAGTAGTATGGTAACCATGCATACCTTTTGTCTGCAGCGTTACTGTCCCAGTAGTATGGTAACCATGCATACCTTTTGTCTGCAGTTGTGCTGTCCCAGAAGAAGGTCCAGGAATGAAGCCGGGCAAGCGCTTTTTGTTGTACAGTTCTTTCTTTTTTCCCGTTTTTTCAAAATCGTCGCTCGACACCGAAAGAACTAACCTTCCAGCAGTGACAGAGTGGTTTATACCTGGAATTTAAAGTTCTCTACGTTTCGTCTATCTGTGTATATACCTCTATGTGTCTATCTTTCTATATATACATGCTGTACATATATATTATATATATATATATGTATATATATATATATATACATATACATATACATATATATATATATATATATATATATATATATTTCAGCTTAGATAGATAGATAGATGTGTGTGTGTTTCTCCTTTTCTTGTTGTTTGTTTGTTTGTTTTTTCGCTTGCATCGCCATCATGCTCACTTTCACTGTAGACGAAGCTCTCAAATGGAGTACACTCCAAGGATCCTGAATTATAGTGGTCCGAGGCAAAGAAACCGAGTTTTAAAAAAAAAGGTCTTCTTCGAGCGAGAGCTTGCGTTCGTTCATAACTTAATAACTGGCACTATTGTGGCTTAGGGCAAGAAGGAAAATCAGATCTTGTATGTGCAACAGAGTTGATGGAATTTTGTCGTTAATCATAGGGTAGGATTCTTATGCCGTTCTCTGTGTGTGTGTGTGTGTGTGTGTGTGTGTGTGTGTGTGTGTGTGTGTGTGTGTGTGTGTGTGTGTGTCTTTTTGTTTGTTTGTTTTTTTTCTTTCAAAAATCACTTAGTTTTTCATGAACTCTCCACTTCTATTTTCTCAAGCGGGGATGAAAAATTACAGGGGATGCTGGCATCCTACGCACGGACCAATTTTATCAGCCTAAAAATGAATACAGACAAGTTAGTTATGCTGCTACACATTTCACGTTTAAGATGTACATAGCTGATTCGCAGTTTTCAAAACGAAACTCCTTTTACCAGCGCAGTGACAACCAGTCTGTCGTCCTTTAAAAAAGAGCAGCCGTTCGAAATATTGGATTATATTTGTTTGCATTGCTTGTGTGCCTTTTTACTTCAATTCTCCTCTCTCTCTCTCTCTCTCTCTCTCTCTCTCTCTCTCTCTCTCTCTCTCTCTCTCTCTCTCTCTCCTCTCTCTCTCTCTCTCTATCTATCTCACCACACACACACACACACACACACACACACACACACAGATATATATATATATATACATATATATATATATACACACACACACACACACACACACACACACACACACACGCACACACACACACACACACACACACACACACACACACACACACAATTGAAGTAAAAAGGCAAACAACCAATGTAAACAAATATAATCCAATATTTCGAGCGGCTGCTCTTTTTCAAGGACGACAGATTGTGTAACCACGTCAAATGTGGAGTGACATCAGTAGGTCGATGCTAAAAGAAAACTTGCGTCATGACAGTAATGTCATCACCAAGTGATGCAAAGTGTAACACACCATCCTGTTGTTATTATTTTGTCACTTTCCACCCCCACCAATATACTTACAGCTCCTCCCCCCCCCCCTTCTCTCTCTCTCTCTCTCTCTCTCTCTCTCTCTCTCTCTCTCTCTCTCTCTCTCTCTCTCAGGTTTTCATTTTGTTAGTTGTACCAGAGGGAACAACTGAGTCACTATTAAATGCAAGGGGGAACTCAGTGCGTGTAGCTAAAAGTTAGTCATGTGTGGTCAGGCTTGTGGATGCTTTGTTTGTAGTTTATGAATCCAGAATGTTTCCCTGAGGTCTCTATGAATGTCACTGTCTATGTACTGTTTTTCAATCGGCATACAACGCATGTCCTGAAGTGAGTGGTTGAGCATGTTGAAATGATGTGTGACGTGGGTGCCTGTATTGTTCTGGATTTGTGTCCTATGTAAGTATAAAAGCGTTGATTGAGCGAGTTGCGTGTTTCTCTACGTATTGAGCTCCCTTGCATTTGGTGCAGTAGAGCAGGTACACGATATTTCTTGTGCTGCAGGACATCTCATGGCGAATGGTGAATGTCTCGCCACTAACATCACTGGTGAGCTGATATATATATATATATATATATATATATATATATATATATATATATATATATATATATATGCAATTTAGTATCGAGAGAAACAAATGCAGGCTCACATTCTCCGTGTTTACATTAATGATATGGTAAAGAACTACAAAAATAATTAAAGAAAACAATATGGGGGAGCGCAAAGTAACTGGAAACGTAAAGTGAGAACAATAGATTACAAACATGAAATCGCTCACTGGCTTGCATAGCTACCATGGTAATCCTTCCTGGCAACAGAACAATTCATATCGCCTGCACTGACGCATTCAGAACAATTCATATCGCCTGCACTGACGCATTCAGAACAATTCATATCGCCTGCACTGACGCATTCAGAACAATTCATATCGCCTGCACAACGCATTTCCGTTTATTGATGGAGAATTTTCAGGCAGGTACGGCTCATTAACTCTGTTCTCCTTTGGCATTAAATGGAGATATACCACAGTTTATAATTCTGTGGTGTTTTATCACCACCGAGGGATCAAAAACAGAATCCAGCAGCACCCTAAAGTGTCCATCGAAGGGTGGAAAAATAAACAAAAGAAAGTATATCAAGGAAGTTAGCTGCTGAAAAAAAATAAAATCATTACATGAACGGTATCAAATGTAGAAGAACATTTTTTAGCCTTAGCTTGAGGATCTGTTGAAAAGATACAAGGGGGGTCAAAACGTGTCAACAGTCAATGGTCATCTCTACCGTTTAACAAGCAAAGCATTGTCAGTCACACCAGTTCTAGCAGCAGCTAAGAACTGTGCAGAGCTGCCTTTACTTGGATCTTCTAAGGGATGCAGTCTCCCACTGACTGACCAAGCAATATGTCGCACGATTTAGTAGTGGGGGAAATCAATTCCTCCCTCATCAAATTGAAGCTTGGCAAAGGTTCGAAAGAAAAGTGGTGATGGGGAAAGTTAGAGAGGGCTTGAGGTGGGGAGGAGGGGGGGGGGGGGGGGTGGCATGGCATGGAAAGAAAGAAAATGGGAACGAAAAATCAGGGCTACAGATTATGTATATTCATTTACTAGCAGCATATGGGTGCTATTGTAAACCAGATAGATAGATGGATAGATAGATATATACATACATACATACAACATACATAGAATGATAGATAGATTGGCTGATTCATAGATTGAGAGACAGAATGAATGAATGAATGAATGAATGAATGAATGAATGAATGAATGAATGAATGATTTATTCAACAAGGCCAAGGCTCCATCTGAAGGGGGCCAAATCTATGAGAAGTAAACAACGTTAAGAACATCAAAATCAAAATGATCAGCTCACACTGAAACTATGTAAAATGTACAAACATGTTCACTCTGCACGCCCTTATTGAGAAAAGGCTCTGATACGTTGAAATGTATACAGGTAAATTGCAAAACTTCTTATTGTATTTTCATTTTTGTCGATAATAACAACACTAAACGAAAAGTAGATGGTCTACAATAAAATTGTGATGGAATAAACTTACTTTGGGTCATTTAACACTGGACAGCTAGATATAAAATGAATGTCATCCCTCTATTGCTGAACGACATAAGCGACATATGGCAGCTCCACTTCCGCCGTATGTCAGTCTATGGAAGTGCACGCCGACGTC
>JADBJO010000463.1:400000-402500 GCA_016801955.1 Conus betulinus | reverse complement strand
TTTACAAAGTCGTATGGTTTAATATAAGTGAATCCAAGAAGAATAATAGAAAAAAAAATTGACAATAGTGGAAACTTGGTTAGCCAGTTAATCATACCTGATGGTTATTACGGGTTCTGCTCACTAAAAGAAGCAATGAGTAACTTTGGCTTTACTCTCAAACCTAACAATGCGAATCTGAAAACAGTGTTGACATTCAAACCTGACCACGAGGATACACATTACTATTTTGATATGGAGCTAGTTAAAATGTTAGGTTTTACAGCTGGCGATCAGAGGTTTTTTTTTAGAGTTGAACGAAACACAACAACTTATGAGGGGTGGGGTGGGGGGTGGGGGTGGGGGGTGGGGGTGGGGGAATCCGCTCCATCTTGCATTACGTTCAGTACTCTATGTTCATTTGGACGAGCTGAACACTGATGAAAACTTATATGATGGAAGGCCCTCAACTGTTTTAAGAGTTCTTCCACCAGGGAAAGCTGCATATTGCGATTATGAAATTATACAATTCCCTAATTTACAGTTTCAAAAAAATTAGCTTGTGGGAGGGTCGGATCATTTAATATAAAAATCACAGGCAAAACAGGGAAAATCGTGAAATGTGATAGCCTGCACATTGTTTTGGAAATAAAATAATAAGTTGTACTAAAAAAAAATGTCACGTGGACAAGAAGAATCAGGGGTAACATTAGCACCTGTAAGGTGTATAACTTTAGAATTAAAAGACATTGCAGACACTTGTACTGAGGACTTTGAACAGAACGGTGAGATAGGCGCTTTGTATGGTTTTGAGTGCAGTAAAGATGGTTATTATAAACGCAAAGAGGTTAGCGACAACAGAAAAGTTTCCTAAACTAGAACAACTGTGCTATATAGAAACAAATAATGTAGGACATTATGAATATAGAATAGTTCGAAAAACTGACAATAAATGGCACTTAGAACCATATTTAGAATGGGACATAAAATTTGAATTCTTCAGCCCATTTACACTTTTTGGCCGTCAAAAAGAGTTTCAGAAAAACATTCAACTCTGGTCCTTTACATATAAGTCTTATGCCAGAGGACAATAGTCGGAAAGAGATCGAAATAAAGCCGTTTGGATACAAAAAATACATCCTACACAGAAAGGAATCAGTTTTGAAGGACGCTTCTACAAAATTACAGTTCATTCCACGCATGAAATTAGGAGTCACGTTCACAATGATGTTTGACATTTCTGTCTTAAAAGATGTGGAGAGGAATGGGGCTTTGGGTGTTAGTGACATTCTTATGAAAGGAATTCCGGTTAGCTGGCAAAACTAAGACGTTGAAAAAAACTTAAAGTTACTGTCGTCGTTCTGTACAACGTTGAGGATATTAAGATCATTACGACCAGCGACAAAATCAATATTAGTCTAAATAGAAACAGCCTCACAGAACTGAACTGGATTAATCCTACACATGTAGATCTTATAGGATTTTATTATACTGAACAAGTTTTGACACAGAGTATGATAAAAGTAATAACTGGATTAGTATAAATTCTGTTATAAAACTATGAAGCAGTTAAACTTTATGACAAAAACCTCTCTCATTGTTCATTGATTTGTGGACAGACTGGTTGTGGAAAAACAATATTTGTCCTCGACCTATCACAAACAGTTTATCGTTATAATTTTGATCATATAGTAATTTTCTGCCCAACCTTAAAATGGAACCAATCATATCATGATCGGAGGTTTATATGGGCAGATGATGACATTTTTTTGATTGATCCCAGCAATAAGCTGAGTGAGTGTTTAGAATACTTTTATAGACTGTTTGAGGGAACGCAGACAGTATTTATCATTGATGACTGTTCGGTAGAAAGAGACATAGTTTAAAAAAAAAAAAAAAAAAAACTTTGTCAAAACTGGCTTTCAGTGGAAGACATGCTGGGATAAGTGTGTGGATTTTTTATGTCAGAAATATAATTCAGTTTTAAAAGACTTTAGAGAACAATTAAAGACTGTAGTTTTATTTCACATGAAAGATAGAGACGCATTTGATGAATGTATGCGTGAAAGTGACGTCATTGAAAACGATCAGGAAAAAACACAGGATTAAGCAGAAAAACTAAAGTCTGAAAAGTTTTATAAACTAGTATTATAAACAAATAACCCTACACAGTATGTATGTTTTGTAAAAAAAAATAAAAACAAACAAACAACAAACAACAAAACCTAGTCTTACTAGTTGATAGAACGCCTAAAGTTTAAAGGGGCAGTCTGACGGAGTTAGCGGTGTCAGACCGCCCCTTTAGACGTTCTCTTGAGTCAGGCTCCTGTGTGTGACATAATGGAGTGATGCAGGATGGTGATGGGGAGGTAAGCGAGGCGCTATGGTGCTTTAATTTTATACTCTTTCTTTTTATCAGTATGAACAATTAAGTGTTCAAGGACGCCATATTCATGAAGTTGTTGTACAATGGCGGAGGAATACATGGAAAATGACCTCCGCCATTTCTACGTATTTTGCG